>PVJI01008122.1:0-73186 GCA_004026765.1 Micronycteris hirsuta
GCAGCCTTTACTATATGAAATGTTAAGGGGTTTTATATAAGGACTCATGAGAGAAGGCACCAAGGCCAGATCAGCTACCGAGGAACTCAGATCAGCCACAGCCAAGACGCTTGTGAGGTAAGCAAGCAAAATACAACCAGAGAAACAAATTATAACCAGAGACATTGAAATTTAGAACATTCTGGCAGTAACCAGAGGGGAGGGGGAAGGGGATAATGGGGACGAGGGTATTCAGGAACTGCTATAAAGGACACATGGACAAAATCAAGGGAGAGGGTGGAAGCAAGGGAGGGAGGTGGGTTTGCCTGGGGTTGGGGGTGGGGGTAAATGCAGACAACTGTAAGTGAATAACAATAAAATAATTTAAAAAAAAAGAACCAAGATCTAATAAAAGAACTCCCAGCTCCTTTATAAACGTGGCCTCCAAAGGTTACGATCTTAAGATAAAGGCCATCTAGAAATATCCTTTCACTGTCACCCTGTAGGCAATCATGTCTTAACAATTGAAACTCAAGTCTATGCATGGAAAAATATATATTTTCCTCAAGAATTTGTAATCACAAGCCAACCATCTTGGTTCTGCCACCATACTTCTCACTAACTAGGGAATTAAAACAAAACAAAGCAACCATCAAGTCAAGGATTAAGTTTACAGCAATGCTGGGTTGATAGTATTCACAAATATCTAGTAAAAAAATAAATAAATTTTCTCTGAAGAAATTAGCCTTCGATCCAGGTTTCAAAGAATTCTCAGAATCTCAAGGAATATGAGCATTTGGTTTTAAAAAATCACAATTACAAATGCATATAGAAAAAAGGCATCAAAAGAGAGGGCTAGCAGGAAAAGAGAGAGAGGTGATAGGAATAGAGGGGCGCAGAGAGAGAGAGAGAAAGAAGGAAAGAGTGAAAGCATGCAAAGTTACAAGTATAAATACATTAGTTTGGGGTTATCAGACACATACACACAAAAAACAACTAGAAATTAAAAGTTTATTAAGTGAAATAAGAAACTCAATGGAGAGGTATAATAATAGATTAAACATAGGCAAAGAGGGAAATAAGTATTGGAATACAGAAGAGAAAACATTACCTAGAATGCATCACAGGGAAATGATGAGACAGAGAATATGAAAGAGAATAAGAGATGGGGAGGGTAGAGAACAGGTCTTATACAGGGGCCATCAGAAACTCAGAAGGAGGTAACAATGGGAATGAGAGAGAGGTAATATTTGACCAGAAAATGACAGAGCATTTTCCACAGCTGGAAAGAAATGAAATTATAGACCCAGGATACCCACCAAATTCCAAACTGTACCTATGATTAAAAACTCATAGCTAGACAAAGAGAGTGCCAAAGCAAAGGTAAGATCTTCACAATAGAGAATGAAGAGAGATTAACTTCAGAGGAACAAGAATTAGACTGAAAATTGACTTCCTTACAATAATAATGGAAACTAGAAGTCTATGGAATAGGGTAGTAGCCAGAATGCTAATATTCCCTGCCTCTGGTAGACACACTCTTTCCCCCAGTTAATCAATCAAACACTGCTGTGAGGTATGAATTACATTTTTCAAATGTAATTAAGATGTCAAATTATTTGACCTTAAGATAGGGAGGTTCCCCAGGTCTGCATCATGTAATGATATGAGCCCTTTAAATCTGGTCCAGAGATCAAAGACAGAGGAAGTTGGAGATTTAAAGCATGAGATTCCATATACTTTGCTGATTTAAAGGTAGAAAAGGTCCCATGCATGACAAGGACTATCAGCAGCCTCTGAACACTGAGAGCAGCCTCCCACAAACAGCCTGGAAGGAAACATAGAGGACCTTAGTCCTGCAGCCACAAGGAACTGAATTCTGCCAATAAGAATGAGCTTGGAAGCAGAACTTTCCCCAGAGCATCAAGAAGAAAAGTCAGACTAGTCAACACCTTGATTTCAGGCCTTACAAATCCTGATTGAAGAAACCAGCCATACCATGCCAGGCTTCTCATCTACAGAACCAGAGGTAACAAACAGTCGTTTTAGCTGTTATGTTTGTGGTAATTTGTTACACAGCAATAGAAAACTAATACAAATGATAACTTCAATGTACTATGACAAAATTATTATAAACCTAGACTTCTGCACTAATCAAAAATACATCTCAAAAATTAGGGCCAATAAGCATTTTTAAACAACCAAACAAAAAATAAAAAAGATATCCCTAAAAGAGTTTTTAACAAACCTACCCTTGCTAATAGAAATTATAAAAGATATAATTTCCATCTATCAATAGAAAGAAACCCAGAGGATAGTGTGAGATGCAAAAGGAGATAAGAACTAAAAAAGTGATAGGTTTTCAAATATATTTAAGCTGACAGTAGCCGCACAAAATAAATGACATTAAAAATTATAAAATTAAAACATATAACATTAGTATGTAAAAGTCAGAAAAGTGATATACTAAAAGAGTCAGGAATTTTATAATTTGATTTGAAAAAACAAATATATTGCCCCAGCTGGTGTGGCTCAGTGGATTGAGTGCCAGGCTATGAACCAAAAGGTCACCAGTTTGATTCCTACATGCCTGGGTTGCAGGCCAAGTTCGTGGTCAGGGGTGTGTGAGAGGTAACCACACATTGATGTTTCTCTCCCTCTCTTTCTCCCTTCCTTCCCCTCTCTCTAAAAAGAAATAAAAGAAGATATCTTTTTTAATGAAAAATATAAAATTCCTAGGGGAACCTCTTAAAAATACAAATAGAATATACACAAGTAATTTAGAATTAATAACAGAGGAAGAATTTTGGATGAGAAAAGAGTAATACAGTTAAAGTAAGGCAAAATAAGAGGAAAAAGAACCAGAAAAATCAAGTTAAAAGCAAAAGAGAAAGAAAGAAAACCAAATAAATATTAATCTAAGAAAACAGACTAAATATCTTAGTTAAAGGACAAAGATACTGAGTTTTCAAAATTTTAGCCACATGTTATTTTCATCTAAAATGTGGGTACAGAAACATTAAAAGTAAATTGTTGATAAAATAATTACTTATCGAAAGAATCAAGTAAAGCTGCCAGAGATAGAAGAAAAAAATGAGTGAATTTTACTTCCTAAGAAGATATAATGACTTTAAACTTATATTACCTACTAAAATAACCTTAAAATAATATAATAGAGTAAAATTTATTACAACTGCAGTAAGTGGATGAACCCACCATCATATTGAAAGGTTTTACTACAACTTTTTGAGTAGCTTATTGGCTAAGAGGAAAATATAACAGGAAGGATATCAAAGTTCTGAATGAAACAATTAACATGCATTATCTAATGGCCATTTAGAGAACACATATTCTAAAACTAGAGAATATACACTTTAATCACATATATCACATTTATGAAAGCTTGTCACAAGCTCGGCCATAAAACAAATCTTAAAATAGTTCAAAAAATGAATATATAAATCATATTCTCCCATTATAGAGTAAATAAGTTAGAAATCAATAACCAAAGATAACTATAAAGAGTTTTTTTAAAGAGTTTGGAAATTAAATAACACACTTCTAATTAATGAAGATATTAAATTAATTAAAATTTATAAATTACTTTAAACAATAATGAAAATCTTTTTAATATCTGTAGCATACTGCTAAAATGGTACCTCAAGGCATATCTACCGATAGCTTCAAATATTTATAGAAAAACAGTGAAAATTAATTAGTTAAGCATCTCACTTAGGTTATAGAAAAAATAAATTAAAACCAAAGAATGAAGAAGGAAGGAAATGTGAAAATATAAACAAAAATAACAAAATGAAAAGCAAGCACAAATAGACATATAAAAGTGTATCATTACAATGCTGATTTTGTCCCAGCAAAAAAAAAAGCTATTTAATATTTGAAATATCAATTGATATAATTCATCATATTAATGGCTTAGTAGAGATAATTTATATGCATGCCTTAATAGATACATAAAAGCCATTTGATCAAATTTAACACTCATTTCATGATAAAAATGCTTTCAAAAAAACAATAAAAGAAAACTTCTTAGCTTGATAAACATTATCTACACAAAAGAAAAAAGAGAATGAAAGGAAATTTCTTTGGCTTCATAAACATTATCTACACAAAACTTGCTTCAAATGTTATGCTTAATAATAAAAATTGAGTAGTGAATGGGGATCAGGTAAAATTGCCCACTTCTACCACTTCTACTCAGTGACATACTGGCAATCCTAAACAGTGCAGTAGGACAAGAAAAGAAATGAAATGCAGGGTCCAGCACAAATAATTCCCCTTTTATTGCAAAAACAAAAGCATGTAATTATGTAACAACAATATAACGCTCAAGCACACCATATGACATTTTAGGTGAAATGGTCAAATTAAACCTATCAAATATTACACACGTATTATTACCCTACCAACCACATTCAAGCAGTCCTTACTTCTGCTGGACCCTGTATATGAAGATCAGAAGGAAAAAACCAAGACTCTTTTTTGTTACATCCAGATCATATGATTCACTAGAAAATTATTTAGAATCAATGGAAATAATTCAGCCTTCCTAAATTAAAAAAAATCATCAATATATAAAAGTCAATTGCATTTTCATATGTCAGGATCATATATTGGGTGAATGTCATTTTTAAAAATGTATCAGTTACAATAGAATCAAAATTATGGAGTAACAAGGAAGTTGTTCAATAGAATCTGTGCAACAAATTATTAGAGAATTTAAAAATTTTTTGATGAACATTAAAGAAGACTTAAAAAGATAAATGCTTATAATGTTTATTTTTTGAAAGATTATAATCCAAAGATTTTCTCAAAATTGGTTTATAAATTAAATGGTATTTTCAATATATTTTTTATTAAAATGGACTTTTAACTCAGATCTTACACAAAAAATCAATTACAGACACATTAAAAATTTAAGTGTAATAAACAAGGCAATGAAACTTATAGAAAACAATAAAGAAAGAACATTTTGCTAAGTGAAATAAGCCAGGCAGTGAAAGACAAATACCATATGATCTCACCCATAAGTGGAACCTAATCAACAAAACAAACAAGCAAAATAGAACCAGAGACATTGAAGTAAGACTGACAGAACAAACTGACAGTGACCAGAAGGGCAGGGGGAGGGGAATAATGGGGAAAGAAGGGGAAGGGTCATCAAGAAACATGTATAAAGGACCCATGGACAAAGCCAAAGCGGGGGTAGGATTGAGCTTGGGAAGAGGGGCGGGTGGGGTGGGGGAAAGGAGTGGTGGAAAAATGGGGACAACTGTACTTGAACAACAACAAAAAGAATAATAATAATTAAAAAATAAAACAAGAGAAAAAACCTAAGCCATAAATGGAATAATTGATTAATTTGACTACATTAAAATTGAGAATTTGTCCTTAAGACAACGTAAAAAAGTCAACATATAAGCCATAACATGAGATAATATACATAAATAATTTTGATTTGTCACTAGCAGTCCATGGGGCGCCTTTGGGCAAATTGGCGAAGGCAACCATACTCAACCTGTATGTGGGAATAGTTATGTACCAGCTGAACTACCACAGGCGGCCTCATCCCTGGCTTCCTATCCCACAGTCCCACATGCTCACCAAATATATGCACACATGTACTCTTGCCTTCCTCAAGATACTGGGCACAACTATCAGCAACACACACACTTCAAACCATCTTTTAACCTATTAGGTGAGGCCACCAGTTTAGGCAGAGATAGGAACTGAGCCTCCAAGATTGAAGGCAGGAGAAAGGAGTGATTTTGTAGGAAGCCCAAAGCACAGTATGACTCAATATTTGCTTTCCCAAGTGTTTTCGTGGTAATTCATAGTTGTGCATACACATGTGAGATTTTGGAGGAATGGGTCCTCCCCTGCTCCTCTAGGACCAGGCCAGCATGAAGATGTAAGTTAATAAAATGGATCAAACATGTGTCTTCAGATGTATTGTCCTATGCAGTACACAACTAAGCACGTATGTGCACATGTATTACATTTGTTGACCCTGACAATTCTCCTATAAATCAATGTGAAAACCTCAAACAACATAATAGAAAATAAGCAAAAAATATGAGCAGGAACTTCACAGAACAGGAAAATGACAATAAACATACAAAAGGGCACTTAGTCTCATCAGTAATTAAAGAAAAAAACAAAACCATTACAGGATTCTATTTCACACTTATCAACCTGGAAAAATTTAAGCCTGACAAGTATTTGCTAGGCTGTAGCATAAGGCAGCATTACTAGTAGGAGTGATAATAACACCCACTTTGGAAAATAATTCTGCCCTGTAAGGTAAAGTCAAAGATGTTTATACCTTAAGACTCAGCAATTCTATTATTACATATAAACCCCTGCACATCATCATCAAGATATATGTTCAGGAATGTTCATTGCCATACAAATTATAATATCAAATAACTAAAAATTGGAAAATGATGTCATTCAACAGCAGGAAAATTAGAAGTCTGAAAACGATGCTGCCAAGTGCCATCATTCTATCTGGCAAGGCTTTACAAGACCCCACTCCGACCCTCTTCCACAGGGAGACCAGTGCATGGGGCCAAAGGAGTCACCAGCCTAAAGAATGCGCTGCACCCTGAATCACATTCGAGGGAACTGGCACTCCACACATCCCCAGTCTGCTTCCATGGCCTATGCAGTGGTCGTCTGAACAAAGGAAAATGTGTCACTTACAAGCCTGAGGAATGGTCAAGGAGTGGCTTTTGGTGAGGGACAGGAGGGTGGGTATGGACAGAGCTTGGAAGTCTGACTGGGGTACACACATACGTGTGCATGGGGGATGCAGTGAGAATGCAAAGGGAATGTAAAGGGGGTGGGTACTGAGGGCCAGTGTCTCCATGTTTCCGTGCATGCAGTGAGAGAATCTGGGAATTCTACATTTAAACCTAACCTTCCAGGTTCCTATGAAGGTATATTTCCCCAGAAATTAGGATAGAAAGTGTTATGTAAAGTTTGTTCATTTGATTTATAAATTCCAAGTATTCTGTCATATGGTAAGTAGGCTTCCATTTGTACAATGGGAAGATGGCAATATACCTGACTGTGGAAACCAGAAAGAGACACTTCAACGGAGAATTATAAGAAAGTTTATTTCATTTTTTCTGTGTGACATAAACTACATGGTGACCACATGATTAAAATGAATAGAAATATAGAAATAATAAAAATAATAAGTGAGGAAATAAATCACTCACAATGTTATCATCCCATAAAATCCAAGTGTTTTCATCTTTATGGGTAAGTCTCTAAATACTTTTTTTAAATGTTGAGAAATTAGACATAGCTGAGTAATTATACATGAAAATAAGTGTTGTACATTGTGTCACTTTTATTGTGTAGAAGACATTATGTTGAAATCTCTTTATATTCCATATAAATGTCAAAAATGTGAGCCACTAAGTCAAAGAATGTAGAATAGAGTTAAAACAAAAACCTCTTTCTCAGTTTTCAAAATCATGTAGTCTATAAAGATTCTATTTGGTTTAGAAAGGATAAACATTTCTTTCTATTCAACATCCCCATCACTTTTTGCAGAAAAAGTAACTTTTCCACTATAAACTTTGGATTCATAGTGTACTTTTAAGGGGTCACAAGATGACTCTACTTAACATGAATGTGTTTCATCATCCCCAGTGATCATCCTAAATTTTGGGTCATAAGACAAAAAAAACACTATACGATGGTTCTTCCAACGTTAAGAATTTGCCCTGGTTGGTGTGGCTCAGCGGATTGAGTGCCAGCCTGCGAACTGAAAGTCACCAGCTTGATTCCCAGTCTAGGGCACATGCCTGGGTAGTGGACCAGGTCCCCAGTAGGGGGCATGCAAGAGGCAGGCACACATTGAAGTTTCTCTCCTTTCTCCCTCTCTTACCCTCTCTAAAATTAAATAAATAAAATCTTTTAAAAAAGAATATGAAAGTCATCAATCAATCTGAAAGACATGAGGTCCAAGTACAAATGAATAGAAAAATATGGCAAATATGGCAGAACTTTGACCAAAATAAACCCAAAAGAAAACACAAGGGAAATAATCAGATGTTTCAGCATTAGAACAGATTTATAAAAATCATCTATTTTACAGCCCAGTACCTGGCATCCACTCATCATCTATTGCTTCAGCCAGACTATAGGCTTTATTATTGTTGAGACCTGCATGAAAAATAGTCCTGACATTTGGTAGGTGCTCAATGGCAAATATATATCAAATAAATGAACAAATAGATTTTATTTCCTAATAACTTTACTTGCTTGTCTTTATTTGGCATCCTTTTATCCTAGGCTTTGAGCACATTAACTACTGCTTCTTAGAGCTACCAAATTTTCTCCTTTACTTCTTGCTTTCAGAGTGTCCCTTTTCTTTTTTTCCAATTAGAACATTTTGGTATATAAAATTTTAGAGAGCTTTAAAAAATTAAATAGCAATACAAATAGCACAGTCATGGGCACTACCACATTTTTTAAATATAAAACTAATGAAATATAATACATTATATTCCATTCATACCATCTTAAATAAATCTCTTTTAGAATTCTCTTGCTTGATTTCTTGTTCCCAATGGTTTAACTGAGCAGGCCAAATCTGTACTAAGTTTTATGTTGAAAGACAAAACACAATCTTTAAACACTTTCAATAAAACTAGAGACTACTGTATCTGGAAGTGAATCACATAACATCTAACTTGTTTTATTTTTTAATTTTTTCATATTCTGAGCTAAGTGTTATAGTGTTTGCCAAGAACTGAAGATGAAGAGAAAAAATAGCATGCGCTTCCTTGAAAAAGAACAGAGAAGAAAATTAACTGAAAAGAAAATCAAAACTAAGAATTTCATAGGAAAAAAATTACAGAGCCATTAGTGTTGCATTGCAGTGAGTCAAAGTTATAAAAATACTCTGGTTTCTCTTCAGATCATACTCATATAAATCTTTAGCATTTTACTAAAGTTACAAAAAACAGTGACTATTCCAGACTTCAGTAAATAAATGCACAGCAGAATCCTCTTCTGGCAGAACCAAAATATGGGGTAAGTAATTAACCTTCAGGTTGTCAGAATTGATACTAAGTCATCAGCATTGTGCTATAAACCCCAAAGGAAAACATAATTCTTATTGCTGTCACTCTCATTTGTGGTACCAAATCACGCAGAGAAAGTTTTTTTCTGTTTCTTTTTCAAAACAGACTGTTGCCTATAAAATTGATTTTTGCAGAATAATAAGCCAGCTGAAATGTCTTCTGAATGATAACATTTCAGGGTCTAGATTTAGGTATCACGTCATTGCATACTGAAATCCAGCTCATGTATTTCACTGATCAGTTGAGACATTTTCTGAGTTCTTGTGGTTGGTTGACATGTATGCAAAATAATTATCATGGCATTCTTAGGAAAACCAAATTGATAACTGACCTCCAGCATGTAGGAATTATGAGTTTTAAGCATCAACTCTCACCATATGTATTTCTCAGCTTTAAGTGATAAAAATATTATGAATCCCCCATTATCTTTATATACTTGCTCTCTACCCCAGTTATATATAGGGCTGAATAAATGAAATCCACTGCTCAATGGGAATAAATCATCAGTTGTCTAGGCAAGAAATATAAAATGTTTATATCTTTTTCTTAACATATACAATCAAACTATGAGATGAATATTTTGCTCTTAAACTTTATTAATTTCCTCAGTGCTTTTAAAAATAATTTTAACTAACTTTTTGATCCAATTGTGATCCTTTTGTATGCATGCATACAAACCCGCTACTATTAGTTACATGAAGATTACTAGCACAATCCTTATGGCTTTGTCTTACCCGTTAATATATTCATAGTGATTAAGCTAAAATAAATCAGCATGAAAAAGATTTACTTCTTAGAACAAATGTGTCTACCTTGTAGAATCAATAATGTATTATTAGTATGTCTAACATTTTCTGCCCCAATGCTTGTTCTACCACCTTTTTTCAAAAGGAGCATATGAAAAGTTTGTTTACCATTTTTCATGAAAATATTTAAGTCTAGCACTACTTCTCTTATTAAGTTGCATTCCCATTTTAAGAGGCTTCAGACACAATGACCCCACCAAAGCGTATAGAACCACAATAGGAAGTAAAGGCCTAGTAATAAATGCAATATGGAAAATTTTTGAAGATTTTAGATAACAGGCAATGTTTAAAAAATTTATTTCTTCTTTGGAAAATAACAAGAGCCACATATTTGATTCAAAAAATGATTTGAGGGTAAGAAAAGGCTTGTTTTATCTTGCCTAGTAATAGATTTTTTTTCTTTTGCTGAATTCTCTGCGTGAATAACAAGAGTGGCAGCCATTTTCTCCCAGCTCAACATCAAAACCCCTTTCATCTGCTGTCTAAATGCAAACAAAGCAAACCTTCCACCAGGCCTTTCTTTCCAGATAAATTAAAACTCTCATGTCCTGGGGCCTAAATCAAGCCTACAGGCCTTCCCTAGATAAATCCGCTCTCAACCTGAAATCTTCTTGCCACACGTGCTCCTTGTAAGATAATTTTGCAGTAGCTAATCAATAATGCAACAGTAAATTGCATTTAAATAAACATTACCAGCTCCACTTAATGAATAAAACCTCATCTGCAATTTGTCAAAGTCAGAAATACTGGACGCTTTTGATATTCATTGGAATATTGGAAATTGGAGCTTTGACAGATTTTATGTACATTGCAATTACCATTGTGTGTGTGTGCATGCACTAAAAAGGGCTTATTTTTACACATTCTGGCCTGAATATAGTGGAACATACAGCAGGTTTCTAGACTAAAATTCGTATGTCTGCTACCACCCTGTTTAAAAATATATTGAGATAATCCTGCTTTCCATTGCAAATTATGAGGCAACCAAGTTGTATGTACCTTATTTGAATTTTCTGACTTTAAATGAAAAAAGTAGAAATCTCTGTTCTGAAATGATGATGAGGAGGAAAACTACTTGATTTGATGCTACAAATTCATTAATTTTCTATTTCACTGAAGAAAGTCATTATTATTAAGGAATTCTGAAATAATTATAGAAATTAAGATGAATCATTGACTTGCAGATCCAATATTTTAAATTTATGAAAATACCTTCTAAAAACATAAATTTTTATGTAGATAAAGAATATTATAACAGGCTTAACAGGTATAATTCCCTGGTGTTCATGTCTTTTATTCTACAAAATGCTTACTTTAGAAAAGTAAATGGCTATTCTTTTTAAAGTGACTAAACAAAAAATTGAGACATATCCTTGGCTAAATAATGTGTGAGAAAGAATGTAACACAGAACTCATATGTTGTCATGTCTTGAGGTACCTCTGATTTTTTTAAAAAATCCAAATTTAATATTATTTTCTGGATTCTAAATGTATTATGCTTTAGAGGTGCAGACTAGAAATTCACTTGTAGTCAAAAGTAATGCTATTTTAAAACTATAAAAATAATTCATGATCTGTATTTTATAGAAATTTCAAAGAGTTTAGTTCAGGGATAAAATGGAATAGTATTATGATATAAAGATTTTCTCAATGAAGAAAGCTATCCTTTAAGAATATCACTGGAACTGAAGCCGCTTTTAATTTATATATTCTCTAAATGATGTTTTTAAAGTCCAAAAAGGAATTATCCTATTTTGTAGATGGAAATTTTGGATGTCAAATACCTACCAGTCCATTGGTCAGGGCTATACCCAAGAACTAGTGTTCAAAGTACCCAATGAATTCCTATGCCATTTCCCAAGTTCACATACCAAACTAACTTTCCAAGATGTGCCCAAAATAGGCTGACAAAGAAAAATTAAGGCTCAGAATGCAGAGATAATCAACAGAATCATTTTGACCCCTTAAAAACACCCTTTGAAATATTCACACTTTTATAGAGCTAATCATTGGTAAGGAGAGCTCTTAATGACATGCTCAAAAAGATTTAATTTAAACATGAGAAAATGATTAGTGTTCTAATTTGCTATCCTTTCTATCTGACTCAGCTGATGGTTTCAGGTATTCTAATGCACACCACAGAGACCCGGCTGCACTTGATGTGCGAGGCATCAAGAAGCATGCTTTCTGCAAGCACCAGGCATCAGGGGAACAGGTGCTAATGTTTATCTCAAAGTTTAAGATTAAATGGAAACGAGAACCAAGAGAAACTTACAATAGGAAAGTTATAAACCAAACAGAAGTTTGGGCACTGCTCTGATTTTTTCCTTACCTTTTAAAGAGGAGAAAGGAATGGAACAATATTTAAAACCCAAAACTTTAAGTTCCACTCAAAAAATACATTAAAATAACTTAGGAAGGCACTGTAACCCTAGCAAGAGATGAAGCAGTTGTCAGACGTCTTCTGATCCTTGATGACTGAGAATGGAAGTAACTGAAAATGTGTACTTCTATCAAAATTTTTAAAATATAACATTGTTCTTAAAAACCACAGACTTTAAAATTAGCTAAAACTATAAAGTTCTTAGAAACATACATAAATTTTTGTGACCTCGACTTAGGTAATAGTTTCTTAGATATGACAACAAAAGCATAGACAAAAGCATAGATAAATTTGACTTTATCAAATTAAAAACCTTTGAGTGTCAAAGGTTACAATTAAGAAAATGAAAAGACAACCCATAGAATGGAAGTTACAAACTGTATGTCTGACAATGGCCTTCTAACCAGAATATATGACGAATTCTTAGAATTCAACAGTGAAAAGGCCAATAACTCAGTTAAAACATGGGTAAAATATTTGAATAGACACTTCAAAGAACATACATAACTTGCTAATAAACACATGAAAGGATCCTGAACATCACCTGTCATTAGAGAAACGCCCAACAAAACCACAGTGCAGTATCCCTTCACTAGTTCAGCTATAATCAGAAAGATAAATAATGACAAGTGTTGACAAGAATGTAGAGAAGCTGGAACCCTTGTACACAGCTGGTGAAAGTGCAGCTTCTGTGCACTTTTTGAAAATTTCTCAAGAAATTAAACAGAATTACCGTATGACAGAGTAATTCTACTTCTATGTGTATACCCAAGAGAAATGAAAACATGTGTCCACACAAAGGCCTGTGTACAAATGCTCAAGCAGCATTCCTTAAGACAGTTAAAAAGTGGAAACAGCCCGGCTGGTGTAGCTCAGTGGATTGAGCGTGGGCTGGGAACCAGGCAGTCCCGGTTCAATTCCCAGTTGGGGCACATGCCTGGGTTGCGGGCCAGGTCCCCAGTGAGGGCCATGTGAGAGGCAACCATACATTGCTCTTTCTCCCTTCCTTCTCCTCTCTCTAAAAATAAATAAATAAAAATCTTTAAAAAAAAAGTGGAAACAATCCAAGTAAGTGTCCATCAAGTGATGAATGAACAACGTATTGTATATCCATGTTATGAAATATTACTCAATAGTAAAAAGGAATGAAGTACTGATACATGCCAAAATATGGATGAACCTTCAATACACTATGTTAAATTGAATACAGCCAATCATACACAAACACAACATATTATACAATTCCATTTATAAAAAACTTCCAGACTTCCAAAGTAGGCAAATCCATATAGACAGAAAGTAGATGCGTGTTTTCCAAGGAATAGATGGAGGGGAAATAGGAGTGACTACTAATGAATAGAGTTTCTCTGGGGATGATAAAATATTCTAAAATTGCATTGGTGTGATGGTTGAACACCTGTGAATATCCTATAAAACTACTGAATTGTAGGTTTGTAAAAGGGTATGATTTTATGGCATGTGAAGAATATCTCAATAGAGCTGTTACAGAGGCTTAATTGGAGGTAAACACTGATTGACTCGCACCTCTTCCATTTATCAGCTGGGTTTCTTTAGATGTGGTGGTCTTGAGAATTCTCTCCTGAGTTTCACCATCCACACTTCACATCATCGGACTGGGAGCCTGCTGTTTGGGGTTTGGTCTGCTTTATTTAAGGCATTGTAAGCAATTACCTTTGAAACAGAGCAAGCAGAAAGGTAGCTTGGTAATTCTGTTTTAACCCCCAAATATCAATTTTTGATGCATCAGGAGGAGGTGATTTAAGAGTTCCTAGGCCAGTTAGGCTAACTGGGTAAAGCCTAAAATTAGACCAGAATATGGCATTTGCTCTGGGATTTGGATAAAACAATTTCACTTGCGGCCCCAAAATGACTCCCAGCCTAGAAAACACCTAAGGATTGACTGAGGGGCTCAAAAGGGAAGAAAGACACATTTCAATGAAACATTCACTATGTCAGGTGAATTATATCCTTTCATGATATGAGTTAGACATGGCTATGGGGAAACAATCAACAGATTTCAGTAGTTTGCCCTCAACGACACAAGTCAGAAAACACAGAACCAGGATTCTAACCAACCCAACTCTGACTCACTCTGAATCCTGTGGTCTTTGTCCTCTACCACGCTAAACCTCATCAACGCGACCTATAAGGCTCTCCAGGGAGACATTAGGGTAACTTTCTAAGCCTACCCACACTTCTCCAAAATCGGACCCAACATGAACTCACAGCTGGGTGACTCTAACAAGGGTGTATAACTAATTCTTCCTAGAGCAAGTAAAAGAGTCCCCCAAGGATTGTTAAGGATAGATTGGAAAATTCTGCTGAGAAGTAAAAGACTTGGCCTCCTATACCAAGCGCAGTAATTGACTGTCTTGGATGAACTCACTTAACTTTTGGGTGCTGCAGTGTTCCCAGCTATGAAATGAGAATTACCAAATGAAAAACATGGACCTTCAAACCTTCACTAGGTAATTTTAAAAAGCTTTTCTATATGAAAATTTTATAAATATTTGTAACAACTATAAAGAGGAATGCAAGGCACCAAAGACCAGATTAAAATGACCTAAATATTGCCCTGGCTGGTGTAGTTCAGTGGATTAAGCACGGGCTGGGAACCAGAGGGTCCCAGTTCGATTCCCTGTCAGGGCACATGCCTGGGTTGCAGGCTGGATTCCCAGTGAGGGCCATGTGAGAGGCAACCATACATTGCTGTTTCTCTCCCTCTCTGTCTCCCTCCCTTCCCCTCTCTCTAAAATAAATAAATAAAATCTTAAAAAAATAAATAAAATAAAATGACCTAAATATTGAAAAAGCGTAGCACTTTAAAATTCGGCTTAAAGGAGAGGACTTTCTGTTCCAGGGTGTTATATTAATTTTTCCTTTGGTCTAAGCTGCTTTGTTCCTCTAATCCAAATTAACACAATGATGTATTTTATACAGTTAAATTAGCAATAAAAATTAAAAATTTAACCAACATTAATACATATTTATCTCTCCTTAACCAAAAGAGCAATTATTTCAGGAAATGTTATATTATAACTAGAGAGATAAAATTTGAAGTTTAAAATATTCCATAGAAACAACTTTAAACATAAGGTATAAAAATAATAGTAAATAGTATTCAATTCCTGACAGTCTCAGCACTTTATAATATTGGTTTCTGTAGAAATTGAATTAATAATAAATAATCTCAGAATTAACAAAAGGAATACGAATGTGAAGGTAGCCCCAGAAGGGCAGTCTATACACACTTACCCTTATAAGTTAACATTTTAATTCTTCCAAGTGCTTTTTGGGGGGAAATAGGAATTCTTCTATCTGATTTTCCCCCTGTGGGCATATTCACCAGATGCTTTTGTCTAGAAATTACTAGATATAGTGATTTTAGTTGTACTTTGGGCTAGCTATTAGCAAATCAACACTGCTACTGAGTAATGAAACAAATAGGAATATTCCATTTTCAATTATAACATTTGCATTCTTTTTTAAATAGTACTGTGCACAGTCACAAGAAATTATTGAGATTCAGGCAATTTTCCAAACACACAGAGTTCCCAAGGGCACTGGGTATGTCCATAATTCTCTGTTCATTTCATTCTCTCAAACACCTTGGTGACCCTACCTAATTCCCACCTAGAGTACATGCTATGTTTTCTTGTTCAAGTTTCCTTATTACTCTATCCAGCAAAACTTTCATTTAGAATGGAAGGGCAGATAAAGTGCTTCCCAGATAAGGTCAAGTTAAAGGAGTTCATCATCACCAAACCCTTATTATATGAAATGTTAAATGGACTTATCTAAGAAATAGAAGATCAAAAACTATGAACAGTAAAATGACAACAAACTTACAACTAGCAACAACGGAACCTAAAACACAGAAACAAAAACTAAGCAAACAACTAGAACAGAAACAGAATCACGGAAATGGAGATACATGAAGGGTTATCAGTGGGGAGGGGGGAAAAGGAGAATGGGGGGAAAGGGACAGGGAATAAGAAGCATGATACGTAGGCACAAAATAGGCAGGGTTAGAATAGTATGGGAAATGGAGAGGCCAAAGAACTTATGTGTATTACCCATGGACATGAACTGTGGGGGGAGGGGCATGCTGGAGGGGGGAGCGGTGCAGGAGGATAGGGATAAAGGGGAGGAAAAAACTGGGACAACTGTAATAGCATAATCAATAAAATATGCTTTAAAAAAGTTTCCTTATTCCAAATGTTATTCCTTTTCATGGGAAGCAGGCACTTGGTGACCAGTGTCCTTGGAAGAGAGCAAAACGGTGTCTGGGGATTCTCATTGGAGCCCTCCGGGCACAGCTGGGGAGGCTCTCAATTGGAGTGGGCAGCTGGCAGGCTCCCTCATCCTCTTTGTTGATTTTTTTTTTCTGTGCAGGGTGACTATCCCCTCCCCCACATCATTCTTGCAATCCTTTCTAATCCTCTTTTACAATACCGGCCTCTTTGGTGGGACAGAACTTTTCTATCTTACCATAAGCGCCAGCAGGAGCCAGGAACGCTACCTCTACCTTGTTAAAACAATCTAAACACTGAAGTGTATGCACCCCAAATACCAGGGACTATCCAGACCATTCCGATAGCTTTGCTGTGGGTTCCAGAGGTTGGTTTCACACTGTCCCTTCCTCCATTTCACCTGCCCTGTACATTTCCAGATAGATGCATGTGGCATTTAGAAAGTAAAAATGATGAATAAAATGTTTTTTTAATAAAAATCAAGTACTTTTTTTCTTGAGAAACATTTAAAATTAATTCAATAATCAGTTTCTTAAAAAGGGAGGCCACTTAGGGAAATTTATTTGAAAATAATTGCTTTTATTTTCTATTTTCTAATACAGTCACCCTGAAAATTTTTTGAACACATAGTATTGTGAATCATTCTTATTTTACATGAAACAGAGTCACACTTCATCACTGAGTTTGGGCATGAATAATTTACCAGTCAATATTTTGTTAAGAAATTGATACCTATTAAGTATGTTTTTGTAATAGTATGCATTCTCCTTTAGGGTTAGGGCTGTTTATTTATTTATGCAGATGTGAGACCCCTTTTCAAGGGTACCTTTGCATAATAATGATGAATACAAAGACAAAACTAAAAACAACCAACACAGAATGAGGGCTTTTCTTTCTTTAAACAACACTAGGCAAAGCTTGTCAGACCTTTTAAATTTTTTTTTATTAAGTATTTTGAGTATAAGGAAAACTACAATCAAAGAGAATATTCAATAGGAAAAGCTTTGATCAAATTGTTTCACCTCCCTGGACCCGGTTTCCTCAAATGAGGAGGTTGGATAAAATGATGCCGAATGCCAGTTTCTCAATCAGAGACAGCCCATCCTGATCAACAGAAATGATTCTTTTTGTTATCTGGCCTGAGCTCAATATGAATACGGAAATGTGTGTCTCTATATGTAATTAATATAACATTTAAAATGGTCTTTCACACACACTGGAATGATAATACACTAAAATCTTAAAGGCATTTGCAATTCGAGAGTTCAAATATTTCTTGGAGGAAATGAGGGTGAGGGGTTTGTTCCCTTCTCTGGCTGTTGAAGCCTGGGGTCTGCACTCTGCTGGAGCAGTGGAGTCTCGGCCTACGTGAGATATGGATTTGAAGATCTGCATTACAATGCCTTACACGTGACCTTTGACATTCTATTAGGATGTCTTCAGAATTAGGCTCTTAGAACAAAGACATTGTTCCTAATTTATTCATTGCTTTTTCAAAAAAAAATGAAAGAAAGAAAGAAAAGAAAAAACCTTCAGATGGTAGAGAGGTCTAGAAATTATTTCAAATCAGATACTCCTTTTCATCTTGAATAATGGTTTCTCCTTGACCGTAGGCTTTGGTGTATCCAGTGTGTCCTGAGGTTACCAGGATACAAAATTTCCTCTAAGCCAATTAGAATTCCCAATCCTGATTAGCTGACAGAGGTCACATACTAACATCCTTCTTTACCTAGTTCTATAAACACCTTAAAATGAACAAATATATGTGTTTACCCTCATAGCACCATGAATTTACATATTTTATTAAGTAAGTGGATTAAAATTCCTATAGCAAAAGGACTGGAAAAAAGAGGTTTTACTTCACCAAAAGATAGAATAAAAATGTAAAGTGTCAGAGAAATGCTCCTTTGTTCTAAGATTTCATGTGTCAGTTCTTAATATAAAGGTGCAAGTGGGAAATTTTTTTAACAAGGCTTAAATAAGGTTTTTACTCTGAAATAAATATATGATATATTTGCATAATTTTATATGAATTATCTGAAATAAGATATTTTATACGGTAATGTAAATGCAAGTTATTAACAGAGTTAAAAACCTGCCATGCTTCAGAGTACACCTTTTCAAACAGGCAAGATGACGAAGTCACAACAGGACAGGATTGCCTCCATCAGCGAGCCTTCAGTTTTGAGCCTTACTTGGGAGGCTCTTAGCTTAAGGGCCTCCCAAGGTGCATCAGTTACTTGACATTGCTTCCTTTTTTTCTCCTTTCCATATCACGAGTTTCTAAGAGGACAAGCCAGTTCTGATTGGGCACCCAAAATTCTATCGGTGCCAGTACCTAGCAAGGACCAGGGAATGTATCAATGAAGGAAAAAAAAAGAAAAGACTAAAATATACAAACTGAACTTTCTTCAATAAAGCCCTTTCCATGAACCAACTAAGAATAATGTGAAGGGTATTATGGATTACCTGTTGGGGTCAGGCGAATAAAAAACAAAACAAACAAACAGAAAACAAGGTGATGAAATCCATTCCCACCTGTGTTATTGCCATGATGTCACACAGAGGAAAAGAAGCTCATATGCTCTCCTGCAGTTTCAGGGTTCATGACGTCAGCAGAAGGCCTCAAGTAATTTATAGCATTTTGTTTACTCTGGAGCCATTTGAAATGTATTAATACATGCAGCGGCAGCTGTCTCTTTTACAAGAGAAGTGTGCTCACATGAGCCCTCTCACCCAAACTGAGAACATAAGCACACTCTAATAGCAAGAGAGGCAGCTGCTGATACATGAATTAATATATTATAAGTCACGCCCTCATTTGTTATTCTTTTTAAAATCCCACTTTATTCTAAACATATAAATACTCAAGGTGTTAAAAGAAATAAAAATTCTATAAAGAATTCATATTTTGGTTGATATCATGAAGAAAATTATGTCAGGGTTATTATATTTTGAGGGATCAATTTATTTGTATTTCAAAATTTAAAATTTGTTTTATTATTTTCAGAATTGAGGTGTCTAGTGACTTTGAAATGCTCAGAGCAGTGAAAGAGAAGAAAAGGGGTTTCCTGCTCCCAGTTCTGAGACAATGGAATTATTCAACAGCTTATATAAAGTACCAGAAACAGACATAAGTATTAGTATTTTATTTACTGCAATCACTTTCTCAACATACAAAATCCTATGTTACAGATAAATGATTAAATTAATTTTTAATTTACCGATAAGTTACAAAGTTAAATTTAATATCCATCCTTAGAAATATTCTAAGAACATAACTAATTTAGGAATTTCTGCTCAGATTATAACATAGTGCAGCCAAAAGGATTGAAGGATTGAAGAGTTGTTTTTTTATATTATAGCTCAATATAACTATATCTATGCATATATACACATATATATTTATGTATTATATATACACATATATATTCTACATAATGGCATGCAAAATTATTAACAGCAGAAGTAATTAATGCAAAGAAACCCCAACATATCTATATAATAGAGATATAATGATTAGAAATTTTTGTTGTAATTGGTTTGGTTTAGTTTAGTTTATTGTCTGGTCATTTGTTGTTTTAATAAACTGCTTTTTAGAAAGCTGAAAGAGAAATTCTTTTTAGACAAATGAAGAGTTGATTCCATTTCCTTGATTCCTTTCAATTCCATTTTATAATTTCCTGTTATTCTCAGGGCTAAGGTTACATATCATTTTGTAAATATTGTATTGTATAAATCTTATACTTCTAATTTTATGCATTATTTTACCATTGTAAAACATCTGCAAATGAGTTTTCTGTTTATCTAGTAATCTAAAATGTTTAATATCTTTTTTATGTTATGTTAGCTCTGTTAACAATATGGCTCATTATTTAATTCAGAAAGAATTTAAAAGGTGTGAGGTTTGTAACAGAAAGTGCTATACTGATTTGCATTGACCTAGTTAGTTCATTTGCATGTTGACCTTTAAAACCAGTGAAGTTTTGTAAACCCAGCGTGGAGTTATAACTACTAAAAAAAAAAAAGTATCTAGGAAATGGGATAAAACACAGGGTAATGTTGATAAAGAAATATTGATGATAAACTAAGGAGAAAATAATATTTAAATCATGTACTACCATCGTAATGAATTCTAGAAAATAACTTTAGTAGTGAGATATTTTTCTATAAATATTTCAGAGCAGCCAGTCAACCAACAGGAACTTTATAACTGCTTCTCTTTAAGTAATGGTAGAAAAATAAGTAAGCATTCAAGTTCTAGGTCTCTAGATCACATTTCAATTTCTTCGATTATAAAGAATTACTGTGAATCTACTATAGGCTCATAGATTTTTGCAATGGCATTATGCAAAATTCAAAATCTTAAAAATTTAAATATGCGCACTTTTTGAAAAATGATGCAAGCATTTGAAAAACACAAGATAAATTCTGCAGTGAATCTAATGGAAAATAATATAGACAGATTAGTTTAAACGAATTCTCATGTCTGAATAACCAGGAATGACCTAATATATTCACCCTTCAAAATGTGTGCTACTCACTCACCTCTCCTTTACACTCATTCATTTAAATAATGGATTTATCCTCCCTAATCCATCCTCCCATCCCTGCCCTGTTGCCTACTCTTTCACTGAAACCCTGTCCCAAGGACTCTCCCCTATACCTCCAGCCATGGGCTTTTCACAAAATGCCCTTCTTCTAGCATATCTAGGTTGTTGGGTCATCTACACAGATTCTCAATCTTGTGTGTCATGTCCCACAGCGTTTGCGGAAGAGGGGTAGCCTGGGAAATCCTGGGAATAGTAAGAATCGTTCTTGTTGATTCCAGCCCTGCCTTCCTCTAAAAATATAATCTCATTTGATTTTCACACTCTTGTAAATTTATGATATTCTATTTTGCCATGTTACTTTCATATGTTGTCTCACTGTTCCCTTTCCAGAGTTCACCAAAAACTTGAACATTTCACTCAATCTTTCTCTTTAGCACTCTTCCTGGGCAAGTTTAGTGTCTACGGAAATAACCCAAAACCTAGATTGCATTCCCTGACCTCTTCAATTTAAATGTCTTTGTCTCATTCCATTTCAGTCATACACTCCCATGCCCTTCTCCGTCAGCACCTGGAACTGCTTACACCTGAAATCTTAAGCTTTGTTGTACAACTCTACAAACCCACAATACTGCAAGCTCTTCCAAATGAGGCCTAATTTCTCCTTATGTCTACTATCTTGGGGACATTTTAACCTGGATGCCCCACAGTACTTCAAATCTAGCAAGGCCCCAGTAAATTTTACGTGATGTAAAATAGTTCATAGAATAAATTCTCTCCAGAAGTCAGCTCTGCTTTGTTATGTCTATGCTTTTTTTAATGGCATAACAATTCACTTGATTATGAACCTTTACATTCATCTTTGATTCACCCCTCCTTCTTTTAAAATAGTTTAAACTCATCTTATTTTGCCACAGCACCATCACAACCATGGTTTTTATCACCTTTGACTTAAAACAACTGTAAAGCCCTCCTCAAAGTTTCCCTATCTAGTGCTATGATTTCTGCATTATGCAATAAATTTTTATAAATTCATACATGCATGAGAGAAGGAAGCCTTCCTAGTACTAACAAACAAAATTTCCAAGGGTAAAATTGGAATCATATTATTGTTTAAAAAGTTTATTTCTACTTTTTAAGGAATAAAAATGGCCTTTTGGTAAATATTCAAGCTCCTCCGTCATCTGAGCCCCAAGTTTTCTCTAGACTCTTCTCCTACTACTTCTTTATGCAAAACTCCTTTGCATTCAGTTTCCTAAGTTAATGGTTCTCAGAGTATGATCTGCAGACCAGCAATATCTGCATTAACTTGGAAACTTGTTAGAAATGAAATTTCTGGGTGCTCGACCCAGACCTGCTGAATCAAAAAATGCTGAGTATGTTTTAACAAGCCCTCAGGTGATTTGGAAGCATGCCAAAGTTTGAGATTACGTTTTCAGCATTACATGCATGTCATTCTTTAAACTAGTAATATCCCCTTTACTTTCCTGCCTATCAATCATATTCCTCTATTTCAAAGCTCAAATCAAATGCTATCATTTTCTCTGAAGCCATCCTTGTTCTTCTAATAACATCTAGTTATAATTCTACTCACTCGTTCCTTCTCTGTACTCCCATATATAGGTAAAATATGTAAGATGTGAATAGCACTCATAGTACAATACCAGTGAATTTATGTAACAGTGCTTACTTACTCTCCTTTTATTCATTCCTTATTTCATTAGAATCTTAATTGAGTACCTATAACCTCACTGAAATGGTTCTTTGAAGGTCATCAACAATTACCCAGTTTTACCAAATCCCATGGTAAAACACATTTTCTTTAATCCCTGATTTCTCTGGTGGTACTGTGCATTGTTGGCCACACTCTCCTTCATGAATGTGTTTTCTCCTTGACTTCTATGACATCTTCTGCTCCTGGTTTTCCTCTTACATCAATAACCATTCCTTTCTGTTCTCTTTCGCAGATTCTAACTACTCTATTTTCCTATGAAATGTGGTTTCTCCCAATAAACGTATTTTTAGTCCTTTTCTTCTATCACTAAGTGTACTTTCTCACTTACCTTGGTTTAAAAAACATTCACGATTCCAAAGTCTTTATCTCCGATGTAACGTTCTCAGGCGCCTGATATAAACATTTAATTATCTACTGGATATCTCCATCTTGATATCCCACAGGCATCTCAAATTTAATATATCAAATTTATAATTTTCATCTCCTCTCCTGTATTTCAGAAACCTGGGGTTTATCATAAACTTCTCCCTCTAACTCATCACAGACCCCCAATTGGAATCATCTTTTAAGCTGTAAAAATGATCAACAGAAACCTCATTTAAAATAAAGATGGAGGCCAGAAGGGGGAGCTCTCACACCCTTTGTGGACCCTGGGAACTCAACAGAAAGAACTCTTTGTTTATTAAAGCTCCCCCAAATTCCTCTTCTCTGTAAAAGACTTCCCTCTTTTGTTTCTCAGGACTTGTACGTGGTTCACCATTAGATTTCATGTGCCTAGTTGCATTGTTTTTCTCTTTTGTTATTGTTGTTTCTTGACTAAACCCATTTTGCTGGAGAAATATCTGGCTATTTGTTTAAAGTAAACGAATCCCAAGAAATGAACATTTTGTATCTCTACACGAACATTTTTCAAAAATTCAGTCTCCATGTCTCATTCAGCTTTCAAAACTCTTCACTTCATAAAGGCTCGCGCTCTCGGTCTCTCTCTCTCTCTCCCCTCCATCTTCAGTCCCCTGCCTGTAGTCTTACTTTCACAATGTTTGAAAGTGATTTTTCAAAACTTCAAGTCTGATCATGACATTTCCTTTCTTAAAACCCATTGGGAGCATCCAATATCATTTAGAATACCATGCCTTCGTATAATGTTAGATCCAAAATAGACTATCCTCCATTGATCTGTTTAGCCTTTTGCAAATCTTTGCTCAAAGATGTTATTCTCTTTCGAATCTCCATTCATCTTTTTGTCCCATTCTTTGTCTAACTCACTTGAAAAGTCCTTCTAAGTATTTCTTCAGTGACTTATTTTACTGTCCTTCGTCTGGGCTCTATGACACCTAAATTACAATTTTTATCACAATATTCATGTATTCTAATTTCCTTTTCTACTCCTAGAATGAGATCTCTGCAGGACAGGTAATGTATTTTATTAGTCTTTGTAGACCCAGCTCCTAGCAGAGTGGCTGCCTCCTACAAAACCTTCACCAGATATTTATTGAATGAATAAACACATGGGCACAGCTATATTATCTTAAGATATCAATATAAAGCTCTCTAAAAGACAATTAACTCTGAATACACTACATTCACCAAAGTAATTAATTAGCACCCTTATCAATGATTGATGTCTAATTCATGAAATAAATTTATGATCCCAAAATTATAAATTTATAATAAGTTATTCAAATGTATTATAAATTATTTAAATTTATTTAAAATTTTCAAAATTTCAAAATTATAATGTGCTGATTATCTGTATTTTGAGATGTGGATTAGAAAAAAGATACTCTAAGATTTATTTAAGATGCTTTAATTCTACATTTAATCATGTTGTTTCAATAAAAATATGCCACTTTAACAACAGGTAACAGTTTTTATCTATAAGTAGGTGATCAACACTGAGGCCAAAGCTTTAATGTATCAAGGTTAAGGCAAACTTTAATTCAAAAGAAACCATGACCTCATTGTTTATCTACAATGAAGCTGAAACTTAAGTTTTCTAAGAAAACCCGTCTAAGAAAAAATAGAGATAAAACTTTCATAAATTACCTGTGGTGGCCACTGAGTGGTGAAGTTTGTGAGGCCCACCAGGAATCTTCCTAACTATGCTGCCTAGAAAACTCATTTTTGGAAGAGTCTCATGGTTAAAGTGTGCCCCCGATCCAACTGCCAAAAAAGTACATTTGAAGTTCTCACTGGTACCTACAGCAGGGTTACAGATTAAATAGATACAATTCAGCCAATATTTACAAAGTTGATACTATGTGCCAGGTGTTTTTTTGCTACCAAAAATTTAATAGAGAAAATTATGTTAGGAACACAATTCTCATTGTATAAGGGAAAACAGGACTTAATCAAATGTTCACATCATATCTGATCATCTAGGGCTACTGTATTTCTAGAACCACTGTTACATCACCTACCTATACTCTAGGATGATCGTTTCGCTCATATCCTCCTGGAGGTGGTCAAATATGTGAATCTTTGGCTGCTAAAATTGTAACAAAATATTGCTCTGTTTCAGGTATGTATAGGTATTTACCCACAACTTCTACTATCTCAGCAAGACCTAAACTTGTGACTTCTTATTTTATTAAACAAACTATAAATTAATAGACATTTTCTTATCATTTAGTGTCATTATTTTAATAGTGGCAGAAATAGTTAGCAAAGAGCAATAATTCCAGTATTGGGAACTAGGAAATGTATAAATAAGAAGGGATTCAGTAAAGCTAATATGCATCTACATTAACTTCTTTTTACTTTGCACAAATTTGTACCCTTGGGCCAATCTGGGTAATTCATTCCCTAACTTGGGTCTACTCCATTTTATGGGTTCATGGGTTCCAGAATACACGTGAGTATAGAGGAACATCTTGTATATATGTCCCAATGGTTCCCCCCAAAACATAGGTCTCTGCATGAGTAATTGTAGAAATTGAAATAGAATTTTTAAAAAGTCAGCCCTTCTCTGAGGAAGAGGGAGGCTCTCTCAAAGGTCAATTAATATTTCTTCATGTTAAACTTTGTAAAGACCTCTTCATTACAGTCTCTGGCTATATTTAGCATGTCTATGCACTAATATTAAACACAACAAGAGGGCTTCCAGTCAAGATAGAGGTGTAGGTAGACACGCTTTGCCTCCTTGCACAACCCTAAGAAGGATCACAACTAACCTCAAAACAAAAACACCCAGGACTGCCAGAAAATCGAATTGTATGAAAGTCTGACAACCAAAGATTTAAAGAAGCCATATTCTTCCAGATGCATAGGAAGGGTGGAGACTTTGTATGGTGGCAGCAAGGAGGTGGTGGACCTGTGGTCCACATTCATGTGTGATGGAAAAACTTGGAAAGGACATCTAGGGAGTGAGCAATCCCAGCCCCTGGCCAGATATTGCAGCCCAGGGTTCCAGTACTGAGAAATAAAGTCTCATAGCCTCTAGCTGTAAAAACCAGTGGGCATTAGGGTGGTGGGAGAAACTGCTGATCTCTCAGGAGAGTCCATTTAATGGGTCTACTCAGTCCTAGAACATGTACCAACCCACCCACTCTGAGCACCAAAATCAGGGCAACAGCTAGAGGGATGCCAGTTGCATACTGGCCAGGAAGTGGGTAAAGTGACTGGAAGCAAGACTATTGCCAAGCAAGCCTCCAACAGCCAAGCAAGGGCATTGTCCCCTCTCTGACCCATCCCCCATATACAGAATTACAGTGGTGAAGCAGGTTGCCCCACCCTGGCGAATACCTAACAGGTGTGCTAAGACAGGAAGTCAAAGCAGCTCTACCTAATACACAAAAACAAACACAGGGAGGCTGCCAAATTGAGGAGACAAAGAAATATGGCCCAAATGAAAGAACAGAACAAAATTCCAGAAAAAGAACTAAATAAAACAGAGGTAGCCAACCTGTCAGATGTAGACTTTAAAACATTGGTGATCAGGATGTTCAGAGAACTCATTGAGTACAGCAAAAGCATAGGGGAAGAAATGAAGGTTACACTAAGTGAAACAAGAAAAATCCACAGGGAACCAACAGGGAAGGGAAGGAACTCAGGGTTCAAATCAACAATTTGTCCCATAAGGAAGAAATAAACATTCAACCAGAACAGAATGAAGAAACAAAAATTAAAATAAAAAAATGAGGAGAGAATAAGAAGACTCTGGGACATCTCCAAAAGTGCCAATATCTGAATTATAGGGATGCCAGAAAGAGAAGAGGGAGAACAAAAAATTTAAAACTTATTTGAAAAAATAATGAAAGAAAACTTCCCTAATTTAATGAAGGAAATAGACATATAAGTCCAGGAAGCACAGAGAATCTCAAACAAATTGGATCCAAAGAGGACCACACCAAGAAACTTCATAATTAAAATGCCAAAGGTTAAAGATAGAGAATCTTAAAAGCAGCAAGAGAAAAGCTGAGAGTTACCTACAAAGAAGTTCCCATAAGACTATCAGCTGATTTATCAAAAGAAACCTTGCAGGCAAGAAAGGACTGACAAGAATTATTCAAAGTGATGAAAAGAAAGAACTATATACAGGATTACTCTATCCAGCAAAGTTGTTTAGAGCATCAACGCAATGCACCAAGATTGCGGGTTTGACCCCTGATCAGAGCAAATACAAGAAACAGCCAATGGATACATAAATAAATGGAACAACATATCAATGCTTCTCTCTACCTTCCTCTACATCTACCATAAATGAATAAATTTAAATATATATATATATATATATATGTATATATATATATATATATATATTTGAATAGACTGGAAGGGCAGATAAAGTACTTCCCAGACAAGGTAAATCTAAAGGAATTCATCATCACCAAGTCCTTATTATATCAAATGTTAAAGGGACTTCTCTAAGAAAAAGAAGATGATCAAAACTATAAACAGTAAAATGACAACAAACCCACAACTATCAACAACTGAATCTAAAAAACAAACTAAGCAAACAACTAGAACAGGAAGAGAATCACAGAACTGGAGATCATTTGGAGGGTTATCAGTAGGGAGGGGGGAGGGGGAGAATGAGGGAAAAGGTACAGGGAGTAAGAAGCATAAATGGTAGGTACAAAATAGACAGGGTGATGTTAAAAATAGTATAGGAAATGGAGAAGCTTAAGAACTTATATGTATGACCTATGGACATGAACTAAGTGGGGGATTGCTGGAGGGAAGGAGGGTACTGGGCAGAGAGGGGCAAAGGGGAGAAAATTGGAACAACTGTAATGACATAATCAGTAAAATATACTTAAAAAAACAAGACAAAATGAAATTTCAAATGCAAAATCTTTAGAGTCAGGATTATCAATTTTATACTCAAAGCTATAAAACAAAACTAGCCATTAATTTGTCTCTTCTATTTTTAGATTTGAAGACTAAATGAAAAAAGTAGGTGTGGAATACTATGGCATATATTTATATCAAAATATATAGCACTAAAAATATATAGTTACATATTAACAATGGTACAACACTGAACTCTTTCTAATATCCTAAGAGTAATGTCCTTTCTGATCTCTGTAAAAAGGAGACCATTCTAATAGTTAATGGTGACTGGTGAATTCCTATATAACGCACACCATCATAACTAGTCTTCAAGGAAAATGAATGCTGTGGGAAGGATTCCACAATTGAAAGGTCCAGATTTCTCAGGGTTTTAACTCTAGAATTGATACATAATATTTCATTCTAAGACATAAACATACAAATAACTATATCCACTGGAGGTATCAAGACAAGTAAATCAACAAGACTTCATTTAGGGATAATCCAGTCAAATGAACTATAGGAGATCAATTCAATCTCAGCTCTCTTCCTTTTGAGCCTATAGAATCACTTCTTCACTAGTTATTCTTTCTCTTATCTGTTTATCTCTCACAGACTTTCTTAAGACTGCTCTCTTTTTACTTAGATATACTACCAGAGAGTGTGCAAGAAAAAAAATTGAGATGAAATTAAACCCAGTCAGATTTTTAATTGGTTAGTAGTCTAGATTTCAATGAGGAATGTGGTTAAAATTACTTGCCTTAAAATAGGTTATGGCATTTAGTTCTAAAATTTAACTGTCCACGCTAGTTACAAAGTCTCAACAAATTTTTTTGTAATTCTTTGATTATCCATTTCTTCATCTTGAGGGAGGAGAAGTAATAGGGACATTTGCATTTAAATTTCAAAGAAAAATAATAATCTTTTAAACCAGTGGTTCCCAGCCTTTTTGGCACCAGGGACCAGTTTCATGGAAGACAATTTTTCCATGGACGTGGTGGAGATAGTTTTATAGCCTGCCACCAGATGCAGCATAATTGTCACTTGCCACTCACTGATAGGGTTTTGATATGAGTGTGTAAGCAATTGATTTATTATGGTCTCTATGCAGTCAAACCTCTCTGCTAATGATAATTTGTATTTGCAGCTGCTCCCCAGTGCTAGCATCACCACCTCAGATCATCAGGTATTAGAAACGCACAACCTAGATCCCTCACATGCACAGTTCACAGTAGGATTCTTGCTACTATGAGAATCCAGTACCACTGCAGACCTGACAGGAGGCTAAGCTCAGGCAGTAACATGAGTGATGGGGAGTGGCTATAAGTGCAGATGAAGCTTTGCTTGCTCTCTGTTCACCCCCTGCTGTGCAACCT
This sequence comes from Micronycteris hirsuta, assembly GCA_004026765.1. Classification (NCBI taxonomy): domain Eukaryota; kingdom Metazoa; phylum Chordata; class Mammalia; order Chiroptera; family Phyllostomidae; genus Micronycteris; species Micronycteris hirsuta. The sequence continues at coordinate 29,500 of PVJI01008122.1, forward strand.
GGTTCCTAACAGGCTGTGGACCAGGACTGGTCCATGGCCTGGGAGCTGAGGACCCCTGCTTTAAAACTTTAGAAGTGTCTTTTAAAATACAGCATTCTAGTAGTTATAAACACAAAATAATATGAATAAAAATTTCCCCTCAAATAAATACATTTTCCCCAAACCACTGTTCTTATAATTTTTCATTAATGTACAATAGATATGGATTTTAGTTACTTTACATTGCTAAAAATTTAACCTACTAAAGTCTTACTTAACCTAGGAAAAAATTTTATTTAGGCACCAATTTTATCTTCTGGATATCTTATATAATACTTAAAATATCATAATTTAATTTTTAGAAAACTTTATTAAATTAATTTAAAATATTCATTCAATGATCCATTGTCAATTTACATAAGTCACTGACCACTTTTTTAAGAAATCTTCTGACTCAAAACACACACACTCACATAACACAGTCAACAGTGTGGTGATAGCTGAGGGAAAGGGGGCTGAGGGTAGTTGGAGGTGGGCAAAGGAGGGGGAAATGGAGAATAGAAAGAGAATTTACTAGGGGCAATAGGCACACAATGTAGTGTGAAGATGACGTTTTGTTGAGTCGTATACTAAAAACATGTAGGTTTTGTGAACTAACTTTGCCACAATAAATTCAATAAAATTTTAAAAATTTCTAACTTTTTATTTCATGTTTTATTAATAGTTACATTTGTTTATATTGTTAAGTACTATCAACTAAATATTTGTTTATAAATAAGGACAAATAAACACTAAATCATTTATCATCTGGAACTCCAATACATACCCCTCTAACATCATGTAAATGAGACCAAGCAAGCAATTGAGTTTTAAATCTTGCAAACTGCTACAAACCAAGTGAACATAAAAAGTAAAGAATATTCCCAAAGGAGGAAAAATTTGGAACTGCAATATAATAACAATAAAAAAATTTTAAAAGCACTATATCAAAGTAAAGAATATTCCATTCTGTTCTTGTAGGAGCTGGTTCAGAGAAGCATTGGAGACACTGAATGGTACTTAGCTTGATTCAATTCCATTTAATCCTAGTCACAGTATATTCAGCACCTCCTGTTGCAGGGGCCAAGATGCTGTGCTAAATATGATGTTTAGAAATCCAGATTTGGCAAAGACTTTAAAACTCATATAGCCCATTGGGCTTTAAGCTGTGTTCCAAGGGAGTGTCTGCAGAGCCCTGAGAGAGGTGACAAGGAGGCTGGACCAAGGGGATTCTGCGTGAGCTTTCTTCCCCAATCATCAGGCGATGCTTTGTTTTTCTGGTTTATATATTGCAGTACCAAATCAGACTTCAATTTTTAAATGTTTTTCTTACTAAAAAAAAAGGTGAATAAATCTAGAATTTACTCTATTACCTGAAATTTACAGATGAGAAAACTGAGACTGACAGAGGTTTAGATAGATAGATAGATACTCTAGATACTCTGTTTAGATAGATACTCTAAATACTTGGGGCAAACCAGAAGCTCCCTTTCAACACACAGTTTTCAAGTCACAGCAACAATTTAAGTCACAGAACCTAGATCAGTGCCTAGTAAGTGGTAAGAGTTTTCAAATGACTTGTAGTGATGATACAGGCTTGTTGTGAAGTATTGTAATACATATGGTACATCCAAGGGATTATATCTTTTACTTTCTCATAGCACATCGCTAGGTTCTCATTTAAAGAAAACACATAGCGGAAAATTATTATACAAAATACATATGTTTTTAGGCTCACCACAAGTTCTATGAGAAGTAAAAAGAAAACAAATACAACAAATATAGAATATGAGATCCAAAGTTTAAATTTAATAGGAAAGCAAAGAGAAAGCCTCCAGAAGAAAATAAATGGTGAGAGCATTGGTTGCATTGCAAATACAATGGAGACAAATGAAATGAGGCCTGAAAGCCAAGCTGAGGGCGGAGATGGGGAGCAGAATGAGAAAAAGAATTTATCTTTAAGTCAGAAATAATAATAATAGACCTAATAATAATAATGACCAGACTAAGTTTGTAATACTAAGATGTACACATCATCACATACCTAGAAAGTTTCCTGAAACTTTCCTGAAAGTTTCCTAAAATGAAATTGTTTCTAATTGTTTCTAATTTATCAGCTTTTAGCCAGATGTTCAATCTGATTCAAAACCTATTTGGCATCCACTATCTTATTGTGGTTGCTTTGCTAGGATAATAAATAAATGAATAGGAAACTCACATTCAAATGATTTGTCTTTATATACTATTGTATTTCAGATATTTTGTAACCAGATCACTTTAATGACTTATTGCCCGTAAAACATGAATGTTCTGCTGTTTTTCCCATTGAAATGGACAAGCACAACCTACTCTTTATATCAGCACCTGAGTCACGTTGTCCTGGACTTTTGTGATGTATTTGGGTAGATGACCGATGCCCTTGGTTTCTACCAAACAAAGAAAAGCTATATGACTCATGCTGAGATATTGAACCCTAGGCTTTAATTGCATTAGCCTGAGTTAAGTAGCTTCATTTCCCCAAGTAAATAATACCTACAGAGAAATTAAAAATTTACCCTAATTTTTTGCATGCTTCACAGAACAAGAACACCATCATAAACATGCATAATTTAAATTAATCTAAAATAAATTAGATATCCTAGACACAGAACATCTCAGGTTTTAAAATATCATGGAGTAACAAACAAGAAGATAAATAAATATGGTTTATTATCTATTCCTACATATTTTTTCCAGGTTTACATCAACTATAACTTCCATCTACCTGTCCTGTGTCTCTCAGGTAGATGTTTCTATGATTGCTAATAACAATAATTATTCTCAGTTCCTTGAACTAGCTACCCACCTCTCACCTTGAGAAGGTCTTGCTCTGAAATACATAGAGGTAAATAAGATGGTAACATAACATTAAAAACACGAGAGATGGTACCAAACAATGATGTGAAGTACATGAAAATGTTTTTTTAATAAAAATAAATGATAGCTCTGATTCTAGATTTATATAATCTGAAATTGTAGAAGAACATTAAAATGAAATGTTATGCCTAATGAACATTATGTAGCATAGGGAATTCAAATACACATTGCAATATATTACTTTGCACCATGGGGGAAAAAAGCGAAAGAAAAAATTATGAGCATCACAAAGACGCAAAGCTCACTTTAAGTAACTGAGAGAAATTGACAAAAGTTATTCAAAGTATTTGTAGCGCTATTTCTCAGTTGGTGAGCATGTCTTGGTGGCCTATTTTGTTTAATGCCGGATTGACATTTAATACCACTGTGGTGACATATTGTTAATATTGAGTATAATGGGATTGTCCAAAAAGTTTTTTCAAATTACAAACCTTTGTTTTGATCTGAGACATTCTATTAAACCACACCTTCTCAAGGGAATACTGCCATTTAAATACGTGATGTGTCACATCAATGTGATCTTTGACTGTAAAGAGGAACAAATACCATATGATCTCACCTTTAACCAGAACATAATCAACAAAAGCAAAAAGCAAGCAAAACTTAACCAGAGACATTGAAATTAAGAACAATCTAACAATAGCCAGGGGGAGGGGGGAGGAGACAATGGGGAGAAGGGTTTTCAGGAACCACTGTAAAGGACACAGGGACAGAACCAAGGGTGGGGAGGGAGGCAGGGAAGGGAGGTGGGGTTGGAGTGGGAGGGGAGGGGAGAGTATGCAGACAACTGTAATTGAACAACAATAAAGTAAAAAAAAAAAAGAAGTGTGTATTAAGTCTATTGGAAAGGAATTCTTTATGAAAATATTTGTAATTTCAACACCCATCCCTACTTCAAACTTTTAAATAAGAGCTCAAAAGATCCTCTTTTGAATCAAGAAACATTTTTCTAATATCTTTCAGGAAATTTTTAATTTCCTATATTTCCACAGTTCTCTAACCCACCGGATAATAAATATATGTTCATTAAATTCAAGGCACCAAGTTGAGCGTACTCTCTGATACTTTGAAAGACATCATTGTCATTTCAAATGATCTCAACATCTTGTAGTGATCTGGAACAACAAAAAAAGGAAGGTCATCCTCAAAAGACAAGCCCAGTGCCACATAACCAAGTGTGGGCATGAAGTATAAGTAAGCAAGTAATGATTGTGGTAAAACCTAATCTATGGTATCAGAGAATTATAAATTGAATGATTAGGATAAGGAATGCAAAAATCATTGAGCAGTTCTCTTATTACAGTTGGTAAAAGTTGAGGCTCTTTATATCAAGATGATTTGAAAAGTCTATCCATTAGAAAGAGAAATGTCCAGACCAAGGGTTGGAAAACTGCAGCCTGCAGACCAAATCCAGTCTGCACCCTTCTTTCGTAAGTAAATAAAATTATATTGCAATACAGTCACACTCATTCATTTCTGTATTGTCTTTCACTACTTCCGTGTCAAAACAGCAGAGCTGAGGTTTGTGACTAACTGTATGGCTTGAAAAGCATTTATTTACAACTGTACCTGTACAGAAAACATTTACTGACACCTGGTCTAGACCGTGACTACATATCAACATTATCTTTGCAACAACAGAATTGGTAAATCTTCCAAATTATTCTGATCACAATATTCTTACTACAGAAGCACTTCATTACTAATTTTGCTACTGCATTCTTCTCTTCACATTTTCATTTCCCACATAACCACAAAAGTGATATGTCATACTGAGCCAAGAGCATTCACTTTGTGATAAGTTCTGCTACTCACTAGTTTAGGTGGATTCTCTCTACTCTAATTCTTGTCATTATCTTGGTCAACTCTAGCATTCAAGTAGATGACACATCAACATTATAGCTTCAAAATTGCTTCACTTATCACCAAAACTCTGGCTCACTTTCTTTATTTTATTCATTTACAGCTAGAAATTATGGTATCTGCCCCCTAAGATTGTTATAAGGATCAATGAGATAAGGTATGGTAATGTTTTTTGTCACATGGTGATTTTTTATTGATTATGCTATTACAGTTGTCCCAATTTTCCCATTTGCCCTTTCTACACAGTACCCCCATTCCCTCCAGCATTCTCCCCCCTTAGTTCATGTCCATGGGTCATACATAAGAGCTCTTTGGCTTCTCCATTTCCTTAACTTCACCCTGTCTTTTTGTACCTACCAATTATGCATCTTATTCCCTGTACCTTTTCCTCCATTCTCCCCCTTCCCCCTCCCAATGATAACCCTCCATGTGATCTCCATTTCTGTGATTCTGTTCTTGTTCTAGTTGTTTGCTTAGTTTGTTTGTTTTTAGGTTCAGTTGTTGATAAGTTGTGAGTTTATTGTCATATCACTGTTCACAGTTTTGATCTTCTTCTTTTTCTTAGATAAGTCCCTTTAACATTTCATATAATAAGGACTTGGTGATAATAAACTCTTTTAACTTTACCTTGTCTGGGAAGCACTTTATCTGCCCTTCCATTCTAAATTATAGCTTTACTAGATAGAGTAATCTTAGATGTAGGTACTTACTTTTCATGACTTTGAATATTTCTTGCCAGTCCCTTCTTGCCTGCAAGGTTTCTTTTAAGAAATCAACTGATACTCTTGTGGGAACTCCTTTGTAGGTAACGAACTGCTTTTCTCTGGATGCTTTTAAGATTCTCTCTTTATCTTTAATCTTTGGAATTTTAATTATGATGTGTCTTGGAGTGGTCCTCTTTGGGTCCAATTTGTTTGGGACTCTCTGGGCTTCCAGGGCTTGTATGTCTATTCCTTTCACCAGATTGCAGGAGTTTTCTTTCAAATAAGTTTTATATTTTTATATTATTAAAACTTATTTTTAATAAGTTTTATATTTTGAGTTGAAATATTTTTTCAAATAAGTTTTATATTTTTTGCTCTTCCTCTTCTCCTTCTGACATCCCTAGGATTTGGATGTTGGAATGTTTAAAGTTGTCCCAGAGGTTCCTAATCCTCTCTCATTTATTTGAATTCTTATGTTTTTGTTCTATTCCAGTTGAATATTTATGTCTTCCTTTTGATCCAAATCGTTGAGTCCCAATTTCCTTCCCTTCATTGTTGGTTCCCTGTATATTTTTCTTTATTTCACTTTGCTTAGCCTTCACTTCTTCCTTTATTTTGTGACTTTACTCAGTCATTTCTCTCAGCATCCTGATTACCAGTGTTTTGAACTCTGTCTGCAGCTGATAGGTTGGCTTCCTCTGTTTCATTTAGTTCCTTTTTGGGAGTTTTAATCTGTTCTCTTATTGGGTCATATTTCTTTGTCTCAGTGCACCTGTTACATTGCAAGGGGCAGAGCCTTATGTATTCGTCAGGGCAGGGCAACTGGCTTTGCTGCTTGTGGCAGTGTATGTGGGAGAGGGGTCAGAAAGGGAATAATGCTGTTTGACAGCTCTTGTGCCTTCAGTTACTTCTACCATTTCCTGCATTCAATTGGTGCCCTTCCAGTTGCTGTCCTAGTCTGATTCCCCAAGTGGGTGGGCTTGCATACATTCTCCCTCCTGAGGGACTGTCAGTTCCTATCACTGCTGCAACTGCCACAGTATTTTATAGCCGGAGGTTATGAGGAGTGGTCAGAGAGGGAACCATGATACTTGCTTGGCTCTTGTTCCACTTTCAGTCACTTCCCCTGCTTCCCTCAAGCAAATGGCAGCCTTCCAGATGCTGCCCTGGTGCTGATTTCCAGGTGTGTGGGCTTGTGTACATTCTAGGACCCTTTGGAGGCCTCCAACTAACTCTCCTGAGAGGCTAGCAGTTTCTTCCACTACCACAACCCCCACACATTTTTACAGCCAGAGGTTATGAGGCTTTAATTTCCCCAGTGCTGGCACTCTGGGTTGCGCAGTCTGTCCTGGGCTGGGATTGCTTGTTCCTCAATTGTGCCTCCCGGTTTTTATAGGCACACAAATGTAGGACTGCCCAGTATGTCAGCCGCTGCCTTGCCAGGTGTTTTCTCTGCCCTGGTTGTCTGTCTCCACCCCTGCTACCAGTCTGGATGAATGTTTCTTCTTTAACTCCTTGGTTGTAAAACTTCCACACAGTTTGATTTTCTGGCAGTTTCTGGTTGTTTTTGTTTTTAAATTCATTGCTATCCTTATTTTGGTTGTGTGAGGAGGTGAAACATATCTACCATTGCTTCCATCTTGGCCAAAAGTTCTTGTGACATGGTCTTTTAAAAACTTCAAATTTGGGGAGGGCCCGAGGTGCCCGGGGGTAGTACAATATCTTCTCTGGCGTCTACCACTACCATTCCACCTTGTTGGGGTGCCTCTTACATGATTTTATACACCTGCTGTCTGTTTACAATGCATACTTTTGACTTTCTTACCTCAATGAAACCTAGTTTTCTTCTATCCATCTCCTACTCAGTGTCCATTTGGTTATTAAATTTCTTTCTGATTCAGCCACTCTTTTGCCATTTCTCCATCCCTAAGCCCCACAAAAAATAAAATAAACAAATACGTGTACATGAAAGAGGAAGTTGTATTGGAATTCTCTAAATCCCATCATCATTTTCAAATTTCTATTTTTATAGCCTTATCCAAATTCTCTCCCCCTTGAAGTATAATGCCATCCTGCTATACCATTTTCTTCTTTGTCGCAAAATCCTACCAATCCTCAAGTCTAGTATTGGCTCACATTCTCTATAACCCATCTTCTAACATCAACCTAATAGATTTTATTATCCATGCAAATAATACATTTAGTAATTTCTTATCAAAATTTCTGGAGCTTCTGCCAGGCTGGTGTAGCTCAGTGGATTGAGCGCGGCCTGGGAACCAGAGGGTCCTGGTTCGATTCCCGGTCAGGGCACATGCCTGGGTTGCAGGCCAGGTCCCCAGTGAGGGCCATGTGAGAGGCAACCATACATTGCTCTTTCTCCCTCCTTTCTCCTCTCTCTGAAAATAAATAAATAAAATCTTTAAAAAAAATTTCTGGAGCTTCTGAACTCAAAAGGCCTTATTCCACCATCCTACTTCAGCCTCATACTGCTGTGGTAACTGTGGACTTTGTTATCACTTATGTCTGTTACACCTCTGAAATATTTTATTCAATATTCTACTCTGGTCATAACTTGTCTCCTCCGATTTTCTCAATTCCTTACCTTCACTTCACCTGCTCACAATTCACTAAGACATAAAATAAATTTTGATCCTCTATTTTTTTTTAGTCTCCCATCCTTCACAACCTCTAGTTTCATGTGTTTTCCTCTCCAGCATAGACATCATATTCTATCATAATACCTTTACCACCAAATGTTATTTTGCTGCATCTGCCACAAAACCTCGCTCTAGGTGTCCTCACTAAATATCCAAGTATTTACTTGTTGGGGATGGGCATCAACAACAGTCTCTGTAAGAATGAAACCAGTAACGAGAGGACTGGGATTTGGGGAACAAATGATATAGTGAGCATATTATTTTTTCTCTTACCAATTATTCCTTCATTCCCCAAGTTTGTCAATGGTAGCATTAGTAAATTGGTACCATTTTACTAATAACGTAAGTGGTAAATTCAGATTCACTATTGACTTCATACTTTTTCCTATTAAATTAAGTGGTTTCTCGTGACAATCAATATTAACATTTGTTGATTCCTTTGTGTTTTCCCTGTTATCATTGAAATTTGTTTCTATCATTTAATATCTAAATCATCTCAAAATATACTAATTCATTGCTTTTTCTTGCCTCTTGCTAGATTAAATCTCTTAAAGAAATACCTTATTCATAGTGCTATAAAATTCCAAAGTCTATTATGGATTTCTTTTACATTTAGAAAAAACTTCATAATCCTTAGCCTCACATTGAGGAGCTCTATAGTCTACTCAATATCTACATTCCAGGCTGTAATTATGCATTACATTCTTACATATTACCTATAGCTTTATTATCATAAGTTTTTAATCATTCCACAATATGCTTTGTATTTGTTTTTCTGACCTTCACATCCTTACTTATGCTTTTCTGCTACTTGAAGTGCTCACTTCACCTCCTCCTCATTTCTGACTTGTAAATTCTATCTATCATTCAAGGGTCCTTCCAAATGTCACTTCTTTTTTAAGGTCCTCCCACACCTGAACTGTTCCTCTCACTTCTTCATCCCTATAGCTCTTGCTACCCAACCTGTGGCCCTTGAACAAGCAGCATCAACATCGTCTTGGAGCTTGTTAGACTGCAATATCTCAGGGCCCATCCCTAAGAACTACTGAATCACATTTTGAATTAAAAGAAAATTCCCAGGTGATTCATAGGCACACTAAAGTGTGAGAGGCACTGCTATAGTACAACTCCTATGTGCCAGCAATTACAACGGTGACTTGCATTGTTTTGCATATACAATTTTATAAAAATGGTTAGGGCCTTGATGTCCCAAAATACTTCATCCAGCCTGACTCCACCTACCTGTGTTATCTTTGGAAAATTTCTTAATTTTACCAAATCTCATTTTCACTATAAAAATGAAGACAAAATAACTGGGAAAGGTATTTGAGAGTTGAATGACATTACCATTGTAAAAGCACATTGCACAGGCTCTGGTACATAAGTTTAATCAAAGCTGATTTTATGTCTTCCTTTCCTTCTTGCTAGTATAAAATTTCTTGGGGAGGGAGAATTGTGTCTCATACATTCTTCAGTTTCCCTAGTGACTTGGGACAGTGTCAGGGCCCCATCAGAAAGCCAGCTCCAGGAAGGCACGAAGCTTGTCTGGTTGTTTGCTATTTATTTCTCACCTATAATATTATTTATAAATAAATGAATATATATATATATATGTATATGTATATGTATACACACACACACACACACACACATACACAATATTAGCCTGTCCAGAAAAAAAGTCCAGCCATTATTAATATAACAAGAATGGTTTGTGCGATATAAATATAACCTAGAAGCCAAGGAGAGTGGACTGGAATGCACATGTGTGAACAATGATGACATCACTATTAGTCAGTGGGGGTGGTAGACACCATTGAGTGAGCGTGTGTACTGTGCGGCTGTCACATTCAAACTGACTGAGCAGAGCAATAAATCTGTATCAAATTTTATGTTAAGCCTGAACATTCTTGTGCAGAAACTATTCAGGTGATTCAGAAGGCCACAGTTATAGGCAACTGGTGATTGGCAACTTCATCACAACAACGCGCCCACTCATGCATAATATCTCCTGCAGTTTTTGGAGAAACAGCAAATCACCTAGGTGACTCAGTCCTCCTACAGCCCAAATTTGGTGCCCTCCAGCTTCTGACTTTTCCCAAAACTAAAATCACCTTTGAAAGGGAAGAGATTTCAGACTGTCAATGAGATTCAGGAAAACACAACAGAGCAGTTGATGGTGATTGGGAGAACTGCGTGAGGTCCCAAGGTGCCTACTTTGAAGAGGACTGAGACGTCATTGTCCTATGTACAATATTTCTCATACCTTGTATCTTCTTCAGCAAATGTCTCTATTTTTCATATTACATGGCTGGATACCTTCTAGACAGACATATATATAGAAGAGAGATGGGGGTGCTTTATAGTAAGTGATTATTATTAGAGAAAGTCATTGCAGTATAATACTATAAAAAAAGTTAGTCTGCAAAAGAAAAACGTAGGACAACTTGAATAAATGAATTCTAACTTAGTTACTAAATAAAAAAGAATTGTTCTTTCTCATGAAGTATATAATAAAACTACACATTTTTGAACTGTTACAGCCATAATAACAGCACTTATTTTTTAAAAAAGAAGATGCATACAAAACTATAATAACAAGTTAAAAGTATGGCATTGCTTATATGGCACTTTCTGTTACCAAAATGTAAGTCTGGAGTTGGAGCTGAGTTGAAGTTACCCATGAAGTCAAGAGAAGATGGGAGGGATTTATTTCTCTAAGGAATTTCCTTAGAAGAATAAGTAATTTCCTACACACTAAATTTTTCCGTTGAAAGAATTATTCAATGTCTCCTAATTTTGGCCAACTAATTCTTCAAAGTAAAGTCAAAATAGCTGAACGATGATACCCCTATTACATATAAAACTAATCTTAATAAGGGTTGTTTAAAAATAGGTCACAGTAAAAAGTTGTAGTGTTTTCTTTCCTGAAGATGTTTGTTACCAGGACTTGCACGGGTCCAGAATTGCTGTTAAGAGTTAAATCCAGCCAGACTGTGCTGCTGGATTTTAAAACGTACAAACAAATAAGTTGGTTCCCTTATTTCCATGCCCCCACACAACAGACATCAGCAATCAACTTCATTCTTATTCTCTAAAAGTTTACTAAATTTCATGTCTGTGAGAGTTCACATGACATTCACTGCCTGAAGTACACCCTTAACCCCAAATCAGTCTATTTTCTTCTTTACTCCATTGGGGTTTCATATGTCATTTTATACGATGTAATTTTACATAAACCATAAATGACCTTTAATGCTCCAGTGACTGCATCAAATGTTATGGTAAGTTTTTTAATGAATTAATAATTTGGGGACCATTGTAGAAATATAAAATAATAAAATGATGTGAGGGGAAAAATGGGTTAAAAGGCTTTTTTCTCCTTGTGGTTGTGAAGCCTGTCTGTACCTTTCTAACCTCAATTTTACCTTTCTTTTCAGCATTTACTATTACATAATATACAAAAAGCAAAATGGCTGGACATCTATAGCTTCTCATTATCACCCACTCCCCAGATTCCACGAATTCACTTCTAAAACTTGAAGAATGATGTAGAGCTTTGTCATAGGTTTTCCTGGAGGAAAAAGCAGGGTTTATGGAAGGAACTGAGCCTTTCCAAACTAAATGTGCTGAGCACCTCACAGCCCAAACTCCCCAGCCCCACAAGGCTGCTCTGAAATCACTACCCCGCGACCTAAGCGCAGCCCCTCCTGCAGCCTCTGTGCCGCCTGTCTCTCTCCCGCTTCCACCAGGCCCCGCCCCCACACACGGAGGGTCCTCTTTGGCAACACAATGCTCTGCGAATATAGTCATGCTTACGCTCTGACTCTTCCCTACCAAGGACCAGCCTCCCGAAGAGCTGGAAAATACCTTTTTGGTACATTTCAATTTAATTTTAAAAAAACTAGAAACATTTACATGTAATCTGTGTTCAAGGGTGGGGGCCAAGTGCTTGGAAAATCAGTTGAGGAACAAAGAATATCTGTAAAATTTTGTTTGTGTTCTTCCAAAATTCATATGTTGAACCCCTAAGCCCGCAATGGGATTGTTTTAGGAGGTGGGGCCTTATAAGAAGGCCTACATGATAGGTTTACATGAGGTCATGAGGGTACAGCCCCAATGATGAGATTAGTGCCCTTATAAGAAAGAAAGTGACTAAAGTTCTCTGTCTCTGTCCTGTAGAGACACAGTGAAAAAGCAGCTGTCTGTAAACCAGGAAAAATAAGAAACAAATGTTTGTTGTTTAAGTTACTCAGTCCACAATTTTTTGTTACTGCAGCCCAAACTGACAAAGACAAAGAACATGCAATATGGTTAAAGGAAAGGAAGAAAAAAGTGCTAAATATACAATTATATCTGTAGAAGTGCTGTGGAAGAAACAATAAATTCTTAGTAGGGGGGCTAGAAAATGAATATCTGAGACCCAGGTATTTAAGCTGTGGGCATAATTTCAACGTGCATCAAATGCATTTCAGACTGAAGAGAGATGGTAAATGTAGGCAGATAAATGTGAAAGCACATCACATGTTTGAGGATTCTCATGTTGCCATTAAGATCATTGGAAAATAAAGAGCATAGGGGAATGGAAGGATGGTAGAAAATAAAACTTGAAATTGACTTTGAGCCCATTCAGTCTTTAAACAAAAAATATCTGGGCACCTACAGTGTGCCAAGCATGCAATGCTAGGTGCTGGGGTAGACGGTAAGTAAAGGTACTCACATAGCCCCTACTCTCCTGTGATTATATCATAACATGGTACCATAAATAAATAAGAATTATAAATTGTGACTTGCAAATGAAGGAGAAGTTAACAGTATAAAGACATATTTCCACGGGGGCCTGTCTGAATGGTTAGTGAAGTCTTCCTTGAAGAGGGATACTAGAGTGAAGAGCCAAAGGATTATGTTGCACTTGGAAAAGAGGTGACAGGACAAGAACATTCTAGATAAAAGAAATGACACCTTCAAAAGACACCAAATGAAGATGAAAACTGAAAGCTAAACCTGGAGAGGTAAATAAGAAGCAACTATGCATGGCCCAAAGTCCATCGCCAGAAAGTTAGGGAATCATGAGAGGTAAGGGGTAGTATTGATCTGAAAAAGAAACTTTTCCTGGACCAGAGAAGTCTATTGGGCTAAGATCTTGGCATGTGAAGGAGCATATTGGATACAGTTCTAGAAGTGAGACAACTGAATCAGCAATAACTGAACAGTCCTTACAGAGATACATACTTTCAGCATCATCTAGATAAACAGAGAGATAAAGTCATTCTCTTGTCCCCTCCAAATTTCCTGAAATTATGGCATGCCTCCAGCTATATGTGTTTGCAACTACAGTTCATATAATGGGTGGTCAATACTTCCATGCTGTGCTGATGCTTTTGATGGCCTTTATAAAATCAAAGCACCAGTCCTTAATTGCCTATCATCTCTATCTGGCACTTCCTACCATTTCATTAACTTCCTTCAGCAACTTGTAAAAATTAATCTTTATGTTTGGAAATACAGTGTTTACTTGATTTGGGGGGTAAGCAGATCCATCACATTTTCTGGCAGCCATCCTGAGTCAAAATTATTCACAGGTATTATATAATAATGGCAAAAAGAGACACTGAAATTGAAGTGTTTGCAATATGGTACACTGACACTGATTGGCTGAGACATCAAGGCTAGCACAGAATGTTACGCTAGTGCTTATTGGCTGAGAGACTCTGCTGCACACAAAACATAGACAGCTATATCCAGACAGTTGATGGTTGATTATATATGAATGAGTGCGGATCTAGGTTATTTTTAGAAAATATATGTAGAGATAAATAGCATTATAACATGTTAAGCCCTTGTAACAAATTGGGACACTAAATTGAGTTTACCTATATTTGGGTGGATAGTTTGTAATGATACAATCATTTAGGGCTTTTATGATTGGCAATATTTTGTGTTATGTTAGTAGAACTATAGTAACTAACTTAGTGCATTTAAGAGAACATTTTTTGTGCCCAAAATATATTTAGTAAGGTAAGCTAGAAAAGGAAGATACTATATTCTACAACCACAAAAATGACAGCTTCACATTGAGAAAGGTCCTTGCTGAAAAGAACTGCACAGTGTCACTCCTGGTAACTTCTGTTACAAGGTCTGTTCCTCGAGCTAATAACATTGTAATGAGCAAACACATATGCAAATATGGTAACTAATAATCAGAGGAAGAGTAACATGTGGTCTTGTGAGATTCACATCGCAGGGGGGAGGGTGGTTAAGATATAAAGGCTTTGGATAAAAAAGACAAGAAGTAAGATTACAAAACAGGGAATGCTTTGAGTGATATAGATGAATTCACAGAACCTGGGTTCTTGAGAACTTTGGGGGAGGGTTTTGCACAGAATACTAGCTTGTTCACTTTCAGTAAATGAACATACTCTAGACAGAAAGACAATTAAATCCATTCAATCAGTGGCTTTTTGTTAAGTGGCTTGAACTATAGCAACTGTGACATTTTCTCTTTTGAATGTTTCCCTTGCCCATTGATATCTCCAGGGAAGGCTGATCCAGGCCAGGAGAACTAGGGTAAGAAAGTGCAGGGAAGGACATTAATACAGTGATATATGTTTTGAACAAAAAAAAATCCAGCTTTAGTGTAGAAGGGATTTAAGAGAAGGCAAGAATGGATTAAAGGAGACCAGTGAAAAGATTAATTCAGCCACATAAGTCCCCCCGAAAAAAACATTGTTTCTTAGACTAGATAATTTCCTGTCATTAGAATTAGTTCTAGGCTTATTCTGTTTTCCCTGATCAATCATTGTGAAGTTTCACTGCACAGCAAACACAGAGCAATTTCTTCTTGACTCAGCATAAGGTCATGAGAAACATCTGCTTCTTTTCCCCACTCCATACTAGTCCAACGTATTGCCCTCTGATATTCCCAACAGCTTGTAGAGTCACATTCTTGACCACCATTTCATGACATACTTCTAGATCTGCCTAGCAGGTCTTTAGCTCCAAAACCAGTCATGGGCAGCTTTAAGGGCTCAGGTTTATGACCATTCTTCCAGTAGGTGTCAAGCAATAAGTGATTACAAAATGCCTGTGTATATCTTGCATTGCAGAGTGCTATTTAAGTCATTCTCTCAGTAACTCTTCAAAGGAAGCCATATGTCCATCCGCTCCCTAGATGAAAAAAAAAAAAAAGGACCCTTGAGGGAGTAAAAAGACCGGTGTCAAGTCACACACAACTAGTCACTGATGAGTCTGATTTGAACTCAGGCCTTCACTGACCTCAAAGTCCCGGACCTCGTCAAGACACTGTGCTGCCTCCTAGTGGAATAAAGGCCTTTGCTGACTTCTGTACTGTAGCTCACAGTACCAAGTGGGTTAATATTATTTTTGAACTGTTTTAAAAATAAAAAGAATATTGATATCCAGCTCCCTGTATAGGATATACTGTAGAGCTTAAAAGATGATTTACTTTTTCCTTAGATTTTCAGTCATTTATCATTGCCAAGGGAGGGTTGATCAATAAGCTGTCTACAGCACGTCTTATGGTTAGTTTTTGTGGGAAATAGCACATAATTTTTTACAGTTCTAAAAGACTGTGTTACCACTGGTGATCACAGCAGCAAATATAATATATCACATGGAGATCACTGGACACAGCTTTAAAAAATGAGCATAGGACAGTAGATATTCAATAAACACAGGATAAAGGAAGGAACAGGAGCTCAAAATAGCAACGTTACTGAAATAACGGTAACAATACCACCTACTCTCTGCCAGCAGTGTTCAAGTCACTTTTCAGATTTGCGTCCTTTAATCTCCTATGAGAGGGAGGCATTTCTATTTTATAAGTGAGAAAACTGAGGTTTAGAGAAGTCAAGTGCCCGGTCCAAGGACACACCGTTCACGAGTGAAGGAGCTAGATTTACAATTCAGGGTTGATTTGCCTCCAAACCTTTGCTTCCTCTACTCTGTAATCCTATCTCCCTGCTTGGAAATCTGTATGTGATAAATTAAAGAAGAACTTTAATTTATTTATGTAAAGCACTAAGAGGAAAAACAAAGATACACAAGACAAAAATAAATTACGGTGTCTCCCCTCCAAAAGCTCACCACCCAGTAAGAAACCTCTAAAATATTTATTCAGCCATTCTGATAGTTTAGTGGTCTAACCTACCTTCAAAAATCTATTTCCTGTATGCCAGTAAAATGTCTTTTTCTCCTTATGTACTTTCAATTTTAAATTGAACAAGCCACCTGCTCAAAATAGCAATCAATATTTTAACTTAAACTTTCTACCCATGTATCTATGTATAGATACATAGGTGTATCTATAAGCACTGCATATATATAAATATGTACATTAGACAAAATTTAAAACCTTTTAAAAATGTATTATTTACACAAATTGGGAAGCTGGGGTACACAACTGCTTTTGTTTTGATATAGTCAGATGAACTAATTCAATGCTGTTAAGAAAGCATTTTCAGTATTTTCTTACTTTCCATTCAATGTTCTAGTCATTGAATCATATTTCACTCAGAAATATGCACAAGTTAATCCAATATATCCTATTTTTTTTAATTAACGAAATGCTAGAACATTCTCACACATGATGATTCCATCACAGAGTAGGCCCTTTTTTCAAAGTGATTAGGGAGAAAACAAGAATAATGGCTTCTATGTCCCAATTATGCTGCAAATACAGGTAGTAATTTTGATTACTGAGAACATATGTGGACTGAAAACAGGACGGAGGTGATTGACGCATTGTACCTTGACCACCAAATGTCAGCCAAAAGACACTGACCGGTACTCATCAGTGACGAGTCCTGGATTTGAACTGGTGACCTGAAAGTAACAGGCTTTTACTTCCCTTTCCTCAAACCAATCCGTAAACACATACAGTCCCCTTAGTCTGACATCTTCAGATTAGTAACAGAACATATAACAAAGCAATGGATGGCCTTTAGACTTCCAAAGACGTAAAGTTGAAATGTTTAGTGTTTTCATTTGGGTCTTCCTTTGCCTTTCTAGTTTGACAATTTTGAAGGAAAAAAAAAAATCTGTAGCACTCTTTTTAGATGTTCTAAGTTGACTTTTGCACAACCAACCATCAAACGTGTTTCAGATGGAGGAGAAATAATCCTTGCTGGAGAGTCTTTGCTGCATGATGCAGTCCCCAGAGAGCCAGAGCCGCACTCAGAAACAGATGCTCAGTGAACTAACTGTCTCCTAACTGCAGGGGTGGCCTACCTCCTGTATAAATGGAAAGCTCCATGAAAGCTAAAACTAAATGGGAACATAGGGAAGGAATGTAATGTGCTCACCATTTTGGGCTTCAGAAATGCACGGCAAGAGTTCCCCTTGGGATCACTTGACTTCATAGTTTGTTTCTCTCTATGTCCTACGTCGTTACCTTCTTGCAGACACCTGAACTATTCACGTTTCCTTAACTGGAGCTCTGCTCTTAAAAGCAACCCCCCAAATCCTTCATTGCCAAGAAGGTCATTACATAGTAGATAGAAATCTTAAGAGCAAAAATCCTATATCAACTGGTGGTATAATCCCCAAGGGGAAACAGACTTTAGTTGAACAATCAGAAACCTGGCCTGCTTTATGGTGTTTACACTGCTGCTTGCTAATGGATCACCATAAAGGAAGCAAAAGGGCTCTTACACCATTGAGTAGGCTATCATGGGAGTCTTCTGAGTGTGCCTTTTTTATTTGCTGCAGTCAGGTTAATGAGCTCACCAGCCCACTTGATGTTGAGGACTTTGTAACAAAGCAATCTCTCATTAAATGCTGCCTGGCACCACTCTCTTGAAGCAAAGGGACATTCAGATTATTGAATGCCTTTGTACTCCTCATTCCTACCAGGCTGTGGAGTCCAGCAGTGGCATCAGTCCCACACACTTCCTGGCAGGCATCCAGTCATCTGCCTGCCCTCTTCAAACGGCATGGGCATTTGCCAATCTAAGCAGCACTGGTAGGCAAACAAGCATGGCACACGACTCCTTTGGCTGAGAGCCAAATATGCAGCTGAACAATCTAATTTGTTTCCACTCTAGAGGGAAACATTCTTCCCCATTCTTTCCTATTCAGTTGAATTTACATGTAAAAGTTTTGTTATGGTACAAAGGAATGTGCATTTATCTACATTTCCTTTCTGCTTTTACACCTTTTTAGTCTCAACAGTGCAGGTCACGATTTTGTCTGTGGCTTTATTTTAAGTACCTCCTGGCTGACAGTTTCTTCAATGAAATGACCCCAGAGTGTTATCAGCTAGCTAGCAGGTGTGTCTCTATTCAGAATCTTGCAGACACAAGTGCATCCTGGGTAAAGAGCAATCTATGCACAATCCAGCTTTTTGCAACATTACTCGTGAGATTTAATGGTGCACTGCCATATAAAAAATGAAAAAGTTTTTTAATTCAATTTTTTAGAATGTTGATAATGCCCTAAGATACTGACCTAAATTGGATCACATAATTATTTTTAAAATGCATTTTATTATAATTTTATAAACAGTTAACTTTTGCTATTAATAAGTTGTCTTTCCAAGCTATCACATGCTCACTTGAAAACTTTTGGAGACCACAGAGAACCAATGCTCAAAAAGTAAGTGTAATCTTGACCCTGGTATTACACTGAGACATGGGTGAACATGTACTGGTATTTTTAGATAAACTGAGACATCATATTAGTTACACATTCTAATTCTATTCAATTTTTAAATAAAATCTCCACACAACTTTTCTCACTATTTTAGGATGACTCTTTGAAAAACCAATTTAAATTAGAATAACCTGAAAAAGCCAGAACATTTGCAGATTTTCACATATGTAGAAAGAAGCTTATGTATCAAATCAAGTAAAAATAATCCACCTATATTCTTAAATTTGTTTGAGAACATAAATAAGACAATTAAATGCAAATTCAAAACTGCTTTTGAAAAAATTGAAAAATAACTCAAGTTTAAAACCAGAGTAAAATCAAATAAAAATGTATAATTTGAATACAAGCACATAGCTCTAACAAAGAAATCTTAAAACTAGTACATTCTTCTCTCATGATTTCAAATACCGCAATGGGAGGGAGGATGGTGATATTACAATACTAATTTACGTTTTTTCACACTTGCATGCTATGTCATATTTCTGTTTTCATCATAAGATATGCAGCTTAAGAAATAGTGTGGAGTATAAATTTACAACCTTGCCCTATAAGTAAATCATTTATGCAGTTTATTGCATAGTTTGCTTGTACATGTTCATAGTTTGCTTAAATAATGTCATTTCAAATACTTTTAAAAGTATTAGCTGTGTTCAGGTAACTGTTTCAAATCTACTGGTTATTAAATTTTTAACACATTTCATTTTATAATGATCTTTCAAAAAACGTTGTCATTTTAGGTCTCTATATATAGATGAATTTTATGTCTGGTTCTAGGTATTATCTGCTTATGTAATAGAGTAAATCTTAGTAAAAACAAATCTAGCTCTCATTTCAGTTATTAATTTAATTTAGTGTCATTTGCTATATAGTCTTTATAAATTGTCAATTAAAGAGAAATATGGAACAGGAAAAAACATGTTAATTGTCTAGGATACCTGTATTTATTATCATAAGAAAATAATAGATTTGGATGAAATTTATATTTTCTACTATAATTTTTCTTAAAGAAGGCAATAAAGGTTTTTAAAAACACAAACTGCTGCCAACAAAATAAAACTAAAAACTAAAAACAGTAAAATGAGCTGGTGTGTAGATTGAGCTTTTCTTACTAGATGTGTGCTCTTTATTGTTTTGAAGGCTGCTTCAAACTGATAGAAGCTTATTCTATTTTTCAGGTATCAACATATATTCATTCTTAACTCACTCTGGATGTTTAAAGTCCTGGAAACAAAGTTCCCATTTGATCTCCTAACCAGATCGAATGAGCTAACCACATATCTTGGTACTCTGGACACAGGCTGCCTACAAAATTTCCAGGAGGTCTGCATTGTCGATTTGAAGTAGTGAAATTATTACCATGATCCAAATAACTTGCTTTGTCTTTGCTAGTACAAAATCTATGGAAAACTGAGAAATGCGTTAAACACAAAACATTCCAATGTTAGCATTAGTCTAGTATAAACAGTTGGCAGTTTCAGAGTATTTGTAGAGAAACTAATTCATTTGAAAATGTAACATACCTATCTTTGAGAAGATTGTACAGCAAAATGTTAGAATGATTGATTAATGTGAAATATGATTTAAAAATTCACTTATATTCTTTCTTTATCCTTCTCAAATATCCATCTCTTTGTTATTACCCCAGCAGATTTTTAAAACCTTGTAATATTATATATAATTTGATGATAGTCATCTTGTCCAATATATCATTTGTTTACTAAATTTTTGTTCCCAAAATAATAAATCAAATGAGAAATCTATTGATATGTGAGTATGTATGATCAGATGTCAGGACATAGCCTATCTCATCAGATACTGACCAACATCTACTCAATTTTTACAAAGGGTCACCTTTTAAAATAGTCAAGATATAATAAAGGCATATATAAGCACATTTTATATGAATGCCAAAAAGATTCTGCTATTAAAATAAGAAATTACAATGCAAAACATAAATAATAACAAGATTTTATAAAGCAGAATCATAACCCATCTTAACTGATGCAGATAAGCAGATTGGCTGGCTAAATGCTCTGCAAGTAGTCTTCAATTTTTTATCTAGCTATTTATAGAAAGCAGCAGAAACAGCTGAGCTGACTGAAGTGATGTCACATTTGCTGATGGAATGGTTTGTTCCAGAGCACGCTCAGAGGCTGCATGAGTCTACTTACGGCTCAGTACGCAACCCTAAGCATAGCGAAGGTGTAAACATGGGCATTTTTCAGCCCCACCAATCAATATTGCATTGATGACTTTCTCCTGACCTTTAACCTCTCAAGGAATACCAATAGCACCATACTGAATCTTCCTATCTTCAAGGGCTGCCTAGCATAAGCTACCAATTTTACAATCGATCAGAAGTCATCTCTCTGAATAAAGCTTGAGATTTCAGGCAACAGCAAGCAATTTTTGAAAGGTCAGGGCTGGGTTTTTATTTGTTTGACCTGTGCTTTCAACTTGTATCATAGTTCTTTATAACCACTAAAAGTAGTAAGAAAATTTCAGATTTTTTTCCCCATGTATTTTTAGTAAGCCTTTGGGCATTTTCACTGTCCCTAAAAGAATATGGTTGCATGGCAACCTTCACAGTTGCTATGGAGACTCCATGTGTAAGCAGCTGCTGCAATCAGCATTAACTCCAGGCTTGCAGGTTTGTCATTCCAATACATAGGGAGGAGGAAACAAATAGGACAGCACATTGCCGTAAAGGGGAAGTCACCTAGATAATGTCACTCACAAACATATGTTCCACAATTATTCTTTCCACTGTTTTATTGCTGCAATTATAGCTAAACTAAGATTACAAAATTATATGGTTTTAATTTGCCTCTATAGACTATGTTTCACTTCCATTAAAACTAAGTCTGAACCCATTTATGTAGAAAACTGTGGGCTTCCTAGAAAAAAAAATTTTTTTTTTGCTTTCTCATTTAATGTCAACAGGAAAAAAGAAAATGAATGCCCACAGAAACCTTTGTATGAAACAAGCAACTTAGCCAAAATATAAGTTAGCCTAACAGGAAAGGCATGGCGCCTATCCCAGAGTTCCATCTGTATGTTTAATATTTTCAGTTGTGCAGGAATAGACCACAAAGGTGCCTCAGATGACACTGATCCAAATCTTGAAAAGGTAAGCAGAAATGCCAGTTAAGCCATCTTAAGCCTCTCTCCTTAACCCATCCCATCAAGCTTAAATACTGCAGCAGGTGACCCAGTATCAAGTCCTTAGAAAGGAAAGCAAACTGAAGAACAGAGATGGTAGGAAAACCATCACTGATACTTCTTTCAAACTAATTTTTAATCTAACCCTCATGAGCCTGGGTATTGCAATATTCTTTGATACCATAATATCTGATCATTTTTTTCCGTAAAAGACAGGATCTCTTAATGCACAGACTCACTAGTGTAAACACAGGAACCATTTACAACATAGCATTCATTTAACATATTTGTGCAAATAAGGGTTGAATATCGCCAAAAATAATAATCATTTACTATTTTACTATAGTACTTTAATGTCTTATTTGGAGATAAAATGCTTCTTCATGGAATGCTAAGAACTATCACTAATAATCAGTAGTTTACTTAAGGGCAATGCAACCCTTTGCCTTCTAATTTATATGATATAATACTCACCAGCAGACAAGCAAATGAGTCAGTTTTATCGTATTTAATTACACTCAAATGGCAGCACAGTATTTTTGCTTTACAATATAGAATGACTACCTTTTCATTGTTTTTAAATTTTTTTAAATAATCATGAATCCACAGAATACAAAACTTATCAAATGTATGACTGCTCTTATATATAAACTTCTAAAATGGAGCTATTAAAATGAAGGGCTTCATTTTAACTTTAAGATAGATATAGGTGGTATCGAGTGTTAAAGACAGTTCATCAGTTTTAACATTTATATAGAAAACAATCATTGTTTTTATTATGTATCACTTAGAAGTTTATATCCAGACATGACAGGGAAGATATTTGTTGAATGAAATGGTGGTTTATAAAATCTCTGTGTGCATATCTATATGTATATATATAAAATACACATATAAAAATAGTAGTAGTATTATCTTTATATTAGGAGAATAGTACATGATAGTAAAACATAATTGCCCATTCTTAAAAGCTTTACTTAGACACATTTAAAAGGTGAAATTTAACAATAGCTTAAAGGTAGCACTTTAATATGTTTATAATTGAAATATAACACACAAAAATTTCAGAAACTTATAATTATCATTTTAATAGATCTTTAAGTAGATATCTAGTTTCAGAATTCATACAACCTTTTTCAAAAGAACCAAATGTAGACTTATCCAATGTTAGGACAATTCTGTTAATCGGATGTTTTCATTTTTTCACCTCTTAGCATATATTAAAGCAAACATTTATTTTTAATCGCAGCACACTCTGAAATTCTGCATCCTCCCACAGACCACATTCACTACTGTTTGGACAGAAGCTTATTTAGGTTTAGAGAAGCAAGATACAGTCTACAAACCCTGAAAATAAAGACACTGCTTGGACCCTTAAGCATAGCAGTGTTCGCAGGTGCCGCTGCAATACACAAATCCAGATAACATTGAGTGACCTATTTTTAAAGCCTGTCCAGGAAAAGTGACATCAAGAAATTGAATTCTTTGCCCTTTACTTTAATAGTTCCTTGTCATGCAATCTTCACATCAGGAAGTGTGATCACCATGAAACAAATCCCCAGCCTGATACATACAACAGGGACACCTTTTGCAGTTCTGTAGACCGGTACTTGTGGCCTATTCATTACAGCCTGCACTTTACTGGAATGTGGGGCAGAGAATTCACCCTCAAGTAAATACAAACTTACCAACCAGGATTTAAAACCAGGTCTTCTAGATACTAAGTCATATAGCAGTCATATTGGGTCGTTTTAAATATTGATCATTGCTAAAGACGTTCTATATTAAAGATACAACATTCCAATTTGTATAATAAGGACACTTGAACAATGAAAATTTTAGTTTGTACAATGTAAAATAAGATTAAATTTGCCATTGCAAAACTAATCTAAGTATGATAATAATAATAGAATACATCCCAATTAATATAGTAAAGGACATGCCCGTGATTGAAGATACAAAACACACTTTAAAATGGTTTTCTGATGAATGAGCCATAAGAGCTATTTTCTGTAAAAATGACATGAGCCCATGAAGCAATTATTTGGATAATTTGAGTACGACTCCCCATGACTGAGAATAAGATTTTATTTGGCTTGAATAATAGGAATTAGCTGTGTGCATTAAATATAGTATTCCAGTTTCAACTGTATTATTTTTATAGCTCACTAAAATAAGACAAAAGTGTAATCTTTTTTCTAACTTATTGGAGAATTTTCATAGCTATAGAAAATTTGAAATAGCATAATAAATCCACTTAATAAAACAATTGTTAACATATTCACCACATTTGCTTTCTCTTGGTCAAAAATTGTTGAATATTGGAAGTATCATGTTTCAACCTAAAACATATAATCTTGTGCTGAACTGATTTAACTTAAGCTACAGCAACATGATATTCTCTCCTACATACTTTAGCATGTGCTTCCAAAGAGCAAGGCATTCTGCTACCTAAACCACAATGTCACTATCATATCCAGTTCAACATTGTTACAGTGGTATTATCTATCATAAAATCCTTACGTAATACTTCTCATTTTCTTAATAATGTCCTTTATAGCTTATTTGGGTTGAGGGGGCCTAGAATCCAATCAAGAATTCGGTACTGTATATTTTATTTATATTACTCTTTAGTCCCCTTTAATCTAGAACCATTCCTCAACATTCGTCTTTCACTGGCATTTTTGAAAAATCTATGTCAGGCCTTTAAATGTCTCACAATTTTAATTTCTTCTAATTGTTCTTTTAATTAGATCGAGGTAAAGCATTTTTGGCAAAAGTACCACTAAGGTAATGATATGTCTGGCCATAGATTACCTTCTATAAAGGACTATGCCCAGCCTTTATCCTGGGCGTGTTCATTTTTCTATTACTAATTTGAATGAATTGCTAAGAAAGCACAGTCATTTGCTACTGTCACTGAAAGTATGAAAACCTACAATTCATTTAAAATAATTTGGTTTATTATAACTTGGGTCTGGATCCCTCAACCATCTTACTCATGTGACTTATAATGAAAATTTGGGGTGCCTGAACACTTTCCCTTCCCCCAAACCTCCACCTCCTGACAGCTGATGGTGTCCAGATTAGAAATAAAGGAGTTTCATAGCACTTTTACGTTCTAAGACTAGCACAATGGATTCTTCTCCCAGCATTGTTAAATATACATTATATTTAATATACCAGCACTGCATCTTTGGAATACCCAGCACAAAAGCAAAAAATAAAAAATATTTGCAAAAAATAATTCCAGAGACCATATCAAAAGACTAAATATAATTGTTCACATTTAAATTTTTAAAATAATTCTATAGTTTTAAAATAGTATTAAATAAACCAATATCAAAATACTTCATTGATTAGAAAAATTCAAAGAAAAATGTATTTGATAGAAATTAAAGAAATTCCAAAAACTATCAACGACATACAGTATTTATCTGTTTTCAATCCATCTAGAAATGTACATATATAATGGAGTTTTGTCATTTTTTAGAACAAGAAATCTCGGGATCCCTATTATTTCCTTCATCGCCCCATTCAGTCATACAAAATCTAGTGCTTGGTTCTGATTTGCAAATAAAAGACTACATTGGCAGCACTTGTGTCCAATAGGCTACTTATATGAGATAAAGATAGGGGTCTTACGGGCAGCTTAAAGCCTCTCTAGGAAAAGCTTGTCAACCTATCGAGTTTGGAAATACCGCAAAGGTGATCTAATTCATTTGCTTCTTAAACATTTTAGAATGTTTTTGTTTTGTTAGAATTCGTGAGCTTGGAATCCTTTATGTCAGGATCCCTTACAAACTTTAAATCTTTTTACAAATACTAGGATAGGGAGGCCAAGTGGATTCCTAGGGACAGGGATAAAAACACACTTACTAGTGGCACAACATTTGGCAAGTCATTTAAACCTCTCTGAGCCTTAATTTCCCTTGTAAAATGAGGATAGTAATAGCTACCATTTAGGAGTAAATGTGTGAAAAGTACATGACATGGAGTAGGTGCTAAGTGGTAACTATTTGTAATCTTTTAAAAATCATGATCATAGTTGTAATTTCATATACTATGCTACTAGTAATAGACTTGCTGGGTATGTGACATACGTCTATTGTAACCTTTCTTAGATAAAGGTCCTCCTCCTTGGAAACCTATGACTAATTTAGTTACATATGTGTGTGTCACAATTGTGTGTATATGTATATACACACGTGTCAATGGGAAAATTTGGTGTAACGAAAGTTTTGCAATGAAATAAGGATGTAATTGACCTTAGGGGAAAAGAATAGCCATCTGCTTTGTTTTCCAGAATCCCAGCATACCTGGGTTTGATGACCCATAAAAAAATAGACAACGAATGTTGGAAAATGTAGTATATTCCTACTGTCAAAAATTTCAACCAAGAACACACGTATTATTTGTGCTTTTAACATGCTCATCAAACCAAGTGGGAATTATCTAGAATACAGCAAAGCCTGCCATTAATTCTGCATAAGTAATGCATAGCAATAATCCACACTGTTTAAGAAGAGCTTTCTTGTACTGTTAATTTTATTATTATTATTGCTGTGTCTTATTTTTAATTCAATTTTTAGTTTTACTTGCATCATTCAGAATAGTCAGGCAGTGATATGTTTTGCCTTCTAATTTGGTTTAATATTCTTCTTTTAAACAGAAACCATAAGATTTTCCACTAAAGGGAAAAAAATGTTTTTAAATGCTTCCTTTCCTAGCAGACCTATGTTCAATAAATAAAAAGTAAGTTATATAAAAGTTACCTAGTGCAAACTATATAATAAGCACCTGTTTTCTAAAATAAAAAATAGAAAAAAGAATTTCATAGCAATTAAGAAAAAATAGAAACTAAAATTATTTGTAGGCATTTGTGTGCATTCTCATAATTTCTATACAGTTAACTTTGAAATACTAGTGTATATTAAAATAAAAATATACAGTATTCTTATATAAAGCAATCAAAAATTCTTATTTAGTAAGTGTTAATGAAAAGCTAAACCACTTATAAGACTGAGCTCTCTGAATATAAATGTATGACTCTCACTGGTTTAGTTTATATTTGGAAAGAAAATTGCTCATCTGAGAGCCTTCTTTTATAATCCTTAATGTCAGATTTTCTAAAGTTACCACTAAGAGTGCAATGTCATAAACTAAATAAATTTAGTATGGTTTTTAGCAATAGGAAAACATAGGCCAATTTATAATGGCACAAAATTTCCATATTTTAGGGGAAATATACAGTGTTCTATATTAGATTTCTAAATCAAAATAAATATTAGTTTATTTATAGTTGCAAAGAAGCAAGCATTTAAAAGCTGCAATTTTTTAAAATAAAATTGTAAACATCTTCCTACAATTGATGTCACCTCTAAGGTCTGAGTTAGGCTTATTAGGACTCACAGTGTACATTCTAACCCAATATTATTCTAATGGACTCTGTGCATGATTATACAAAATATGATTTATTATTGACACACGTACATTTATGGTTGTGAAACACGATAGTATTTGCATTTAAAAATATATTGTTTGTTTATTCTATTGTTCAACTTGCAGGCCCTATTCACATTCTATCTTCTTTCTTAATAAGACATAGGTTTGGACACAGATAATTCAAACGATTTAACAATTTTTAAAGTAGAATAACCTAAAGGAAGGACTTAGGAAGGTTTTTTCAAAAAAAAATATATATTCTTTTTCTCCCTTACTTTCTTTTACAGCTAAATTTTTCCAAGATGGGGAGGAAAATGGTTACTTCATCATCCACCATAACTATAAAAATTTACCAAACTCCCATAGCCTTTTCTGATAACATAGTTTCCCATTACTGTCATTTTGGCCCTTCCGTGTTTTACAGAGGGAAACCTCTCTAGTCCTAAAGACTGTAATGCCCACTCCCATTCATGTACAATTCCTTTATTATAGAGACTGGTGCAAATTAAATCAGTGAACAGAGGTGTGTGTGATACTGACCCAAAACCGTCAAAATTTTCATGGAAAGAGGATAATCACATTCCAGGCTACTTTTGTGGGCTTTCATGGGAAATTCCTTTCAACAAAAAGTGATATAAAAATAATATTCACACAGCAAGGATAAAAACAGCAACTAAAGGTTTGAAAAGCCCACCAGGAGAGAAAATTCAACCCACTTATGATAAATCAACTGCTATATATTTCTCTAGGTTTAGTACCAAAAAAAGATGGTATGAATTCATTTTTCTGTTCAGATTCTCTTTAATCCTGCAGATGAAAACTGCCCTACTGTTTCCAAATGCTTTTTCATTCTAATGGTTAAAATAGCTGCCAAAGAGATGGAGTTTCACTGTGCGCCTCACACCGAATACATGCTACTGCAAAGTATAAAATATACTGAATATTTTAATATTTAAATATACTAAATAATTGAATATATACATATCCTTTTTTATCGTCACTAATTACTAACTTGTATTGTTAAGCCTGAAATATTTTCATAATACCATTAGTTATATTATCAATATTCCCTCATAGTAAAACCACAAACACCAATACAATATCCAAGAATCACACTTAAAATAGATTTTATGCACACGACACTTTTAAAGCAATATAGTTCTCACAATGAATATCAGGAAACTGAATTTGCTTGGCAAACTATTAACCTGACTAATTTCAAATTCTTACTCCTTAAAAGCATGATATAGAGTACTCATACCCTTAGTAAAATGCAACAGAGAAAGAGTCATTTGACAGACTAATCAAATTGACTTATAATAATCCCTCTACTTGAAAGGATAAGAAAATTATGATAAAAGATTTTAAAACAAAGTACTGATATTAAATGCCATATTCTACTTGTATTAATTGTTCTAAACAGGAACTTGGAAAAAATAAAATTATATCATCCATCCAATATCCCATAACTGTCAAAGCATTACTCTATTTAGTAGCTCACATTTTTTCTTGAATATACTTGATTTTTAAATATTTGTTCAAAAACATAACAAAATGTATTCTCTTAATGGGCTTATTTTATTTATTATTCTGTAAAAGAATGAGTCATGCTGACACTTTAGGAAAATTATTATTTTGACAAACATGATACATACAGAAATCTTACAAAACATATTTTTCCTTAAGGTGTTGACGGTGATACTTGTAAAGCTGGTTCTCTAACATGTTAATTCCTTCTTTCAGTTAAACTCATGTAACCATTTAATTTTTAACCCTTCACTCACTTTAACTCACTCACATTCACTTACATTCACTCACTTTCTTACTGAAAAGCACATTTATCATTTCTAAATTATAAAGATGTACTTTTGAAATTTTGCACAATCGCCATGGAAATTAAAAGCTATAAATGGGAGAGTAGAATTCCTCCTTCATAATATTTTAAAATACTTCATGATAATCTAAATTGCCAAGTCCTAATATTGACCACTTTTTACCTTTTAATTCTTAATTCAGTCAACTGTGATAGACTTTAATCTATTTTTAAAAGTAAAATGATTACATCACTTTTTGATACCCCAAATCATAATTATTAATAGCCAGGTATTACTTTCTTTTCATCATTTACCTTATCAGTCAGCTGCAGCTGTTTTTCTAAATTGAGAGAAAATACTGATTATTAATTATACCATTGTGCATCACTCATATACATGGTCTTTCTGACTATATTGCATTCTGAATAGGTTAAAATAGGTAATGCTTTTCAATATAAGTTTAAATATATGTACTCTAAAAGTTAAAAT
The DNA here is from genome assembly GCA_004026765.1 of Micronycteris hirsuta. Classification (NCBI taxonomy): domain Eukaryota; kingdom Metazoa; phylum Chordata; class Mammalia; order Chiroptera; family Phyllostomidae; genus Micronycteris; species Micronycteris hirsuta. The sequence continues at coordinate 59,239 of PVJI01008122.1, forward strand.
CAGAAGAAGGCTATGCAATTACAGTATTTTAACCATTCTCTAAGTATAAAGCCAAATCTCCCTTCATAATTAGCCAATGTTTGTACTCAGTTCTTTTTACTCCTAAAGTGCAGGAGGAAATTTAGATAATTGAAAATATGAGACAAAACTTTCAAGTTAAGTTAAAAAAATGTGGACATACTGAACCGTGTCATTTACTGCCCATGAACACTAGGCACCTTTCTCTCCTGGTGTGTCAGCAAAGCCACACACATTCCCTCCTGCTACAAATCTGTAAAACTGAAAAGAAGTAAAGAACACGAATAGAAAATCTCTTTATAGAATAAAAAAGCATGGGGTGTTATTAAGGAGAACTGTAAACCCTGTGCTATTCATAGTAATTACAGGATCAGTGCAGGTTAATGTGGAGACCTAGGTCAATAAAGTACTGTAGGTTCACTGCTTTAATCTCTCTCAGTCTATGGTCTGCAGTGCCGACTGCTCTGCTTGACTCACCAGATCACTGAAGGTAACGTGGATGTCATGGGAATTTTTGGCAGAATGGAGATTTATATATTCAGTCAGTCTCAAGTTTCAGAAGATGAAAAAAACCTAATTCTCAGAATAATTCGGCAAGTTTTTCTCTCTCAACTCAAATAATAAAGGGCAAGTTTCATTTCCAGGTAATGCTATTGTTAGCCTTCTTTCCACAATAAAATCTGTTTCCTTATTAAATTTTTCTCACGCTCATCATTCACAGAAGATATTACACATTCTTGATAAACATATAAATGAGAACTAAAATAGATTAGAATTTGGCCTTATGCACCTTGAAAAAATCCCTTTCATTCTGCTATAATTTGCTCTAAAATTTCTGTGAAGGAAGAATAACTGAAAGTTTGAGACTTGATAACTTGTATCCAGAGATAATTTTTAAGTGTTTTTTCAGGTTATTTCCCCTTATATTGTGAAATTTTCCACCAATAAAGTTTTCAATGCCTTTTGTTGTAATTGGTGTATTTAATATTGCAATTTGTTTGGTGTTATGATTGTTCTTTTGCTTTTTTATTTTTTAAGGTTTATTCTTGGAAAAAAATTAAAAGACTCTGCTAAATATTCAATTCCTTAAACACCTGTCTCATTGTATGGTGACTCATGTCATGTATATTAAAAATGGGAGACACTAAAGTTTTGAAAATGTAATTACTCCTTTGAGTTTAATGACTATGAGTGAAATATACATTGTATTCATCGCTCACCCCAGGTAAATAATCCTTTAGTGATTTTTATTTTCTTCAGGAACTTGGTAACTGCTTTTGCCACTGTTTGCTTTTTAAATTATCGGTCATTATAAAATAGGTCATACCCAAAGCCTTCACACTAGACCTTGGAAGTAGCTCATGTGAAGAGACCCTATATTTTACATATTTCACACTTCTGTCTCTCTTTCCCTTCAGATAAGTACTGATGAACAAAACTGAGAAAGAATCACAATGAATGAGGAAATGTCAAAATATCCCAAGAGGCTACTAAGGTGCTATTGCTAGAATCGCCTCCTCTGAACCCTGGCCATCTACAGTTTCACTTTTTAATCAGTTAGCTTTTCTATAGATTGTTAGGTAACTGTGTCTATAAGTACTTATTACATCAGTCTTGAAGTAGATTTGACACCCATCCTCTTTTCCCTATTAGTATGCAAGCACCTTGAAGGTAGGGACTGTGTCTCCTATTTTCCTTCAAAGTTACTGTGGACTTAATTAATTTAAATCATGATTATTATTCACTATGGATTTCCCCAAAATTTAAACAAGTGAATATTTTAATTCACTTTAAATATTTATCACTCAAAATGAATAATTTATCTCATGAGCACAAAATAGTATATTGAAAGCATAATTTTTTTCTTTTAAAGTTTAGTTTAAGAAACTGTTCAGTGGAACTGACCATTTGATGTAACAAAGAAAAACGTATTTGAAAGTCACTCCATAAAGTTTTTTAGAAATGGTTAAAAAAACCAGACCTACCAAATACGTTACTACTTGAATGATGGGAATGAACTGTGGTAAACGCCAGCATGCAATATGGCAAAAACGAATCAATCAGTTCAGCTTAGTTCAGCCTCTGCAACTGGCCATCTGGCACAAAATCAACCGAATGGATCCCTGCATATTCATCTTCATTTCCACAAATACTCAAGAGAATGTCATTCTAGGGCAAAATAAAATTAAATCACCATAATTTTTAAGACATCTTTCCTTTCATACTCTCTTGAGAATACAGTGTTTATATGAGAATACTTATTGCTATAGGGTTGTTGTATAATTCTTATTTGAATGTATTCTCTTTTCTAAAGATTGAAAAAAATATATTTAATTACCAAAGTTTTAATTTTCCAAGGAATGTTTTCTTGGAAGAGAGGAACTTCTATAAGTAGGTTCATTTACTTATAGTCAAGTCAATACCAGATCGAATGACCAAAGCCACCTTCATAGAACTTAATAATTTCATAATTGTACTAATCTTGAATGAAGTTGGCCTACCAGATGATTATTATTCAACATATTCAAAACAATAACACATCAGTTCATACTTCAATTTCTCTTTACCTGATACTAGAAACTGAACTTTCATTTCATCAAATAAAAATCAAATAAAATTCACATTATTATTTAAAATCAGTCAGCCAAGCACATTATCAAATCCTAGAGACATTTATAATGTTAGATGTCGCTGCTTTATTTTGTAAAAGTTTTGAAATTCTGTTAAATATTTGCTTTTCAGGTAGAAGAGAAATTATAGTTTTACTTAGACTTCTTTAGTCATTTTGAATTAAAATAGGAGAGTAGTCTTATATTCTGTTTTTAAAATTAGTCCTGAATAAAGGACTGAATCAAGTTTATTATTGGTTTTGTCCATTCATTTTTGTCCTAGAACTGAACTCCATAAATAAAGTAAATAAATTTTAATTAAGACACATTAAAACACACTAAATAAATCACAGTTGTAAGCAAACTTGTTTCCAAAATTATGGCTGTAAGCATAAAAAGACCTTTATAAAATGTTTAATTAAATAAATAATATTTAAATTCTACTCATTATTTTGCTTATTAAAAATACTTTGTTAGAAGTTTTTAATTTTAGCCCTGGCTGGTGTAGCTCAGTGGATTGAGCGCAGGCTGGGAACCAAAGGGTCCTGGTTCGATTCCCAGTCAGGGCACATGCTTGGGTTGCAGGCCAGGTCCCCATGAGGGCCATGTGAGAGGCAATCACACATTGATGTTTCTCTCCCTTCTTTATCCCTCCCTCCCCTTCTGTCTAAAAGTAAATAAATAAAATCTTAAAAAAAAAAGAAGTTTTTAATTTTAAAGGAATGTGATATAGCAACTTAGATTTCTTCTTTTCTTTTTTCAAAGATTTTATTTATTTTTAGAGAGGGAGGAAAGAAGAAAGAGAGGGAGAAAATATAGCTGTGAGGGAGAAATGTGGATCGGTTGCCTCCCACGCACGCTACAATTGGGACCAAACTGCAACCGGGCGCTCGAACTGAGACTGAATGGCAACCAGGCAGGTGCCCTGATGGAATCCAATCAGCAATCTTTTGCCCTGAGGGACAACACACAACCAACTGAGCCACACCGGTCAGGGCCTTAGATTTCTTCTTGTACATTGATTTTTTTTATTACACAAAAGGTTAAATTGCTAATAATAGTTTGTTCTATATTTGAGACAGGAATCTTGTCACAAATTATTGCTAAGCCCAATGTATTCTAAATTGTTTCTTTTGAGAATTATATACCAATCTACATCAATCACAGTTCTTTCTTTTTTCATTTTTTTATCCTGTAGGCTTTTGTGTTTTAAAATTACGTTGTACCTCCGGTGATATTTCCTGAAACAGTTTCAGCCCAGAGCCAGCTAATGGCTTAGAGTCATTTCTATAGATCTTGGTTTGCCTCTTTTGTGCCTGTGTGGCCTTCAGAGATGTTACAGTTTGCTGTTTCATAAATTGACTCACAGTTTGAAAGCATTCTCTTGTTATTAAACCCACATGAAAAGCGAGACTCTCTTCAGGCAGAATGAACCATGAGATTAAACAGACAAAAACTTGGAACCACCATCAGTATTAAAATTCCTGAACCCATCACCTTCAATCTACTCAGGTTGAAAAAAAAAATTAGAGTCAGGTTATAACTCATCTTTCTGTTACATCATCAGTGTAGAAATGTTGCCAAGTGCCCTGGCTGGTGTGGCTCAATGCATTGAGGGCCGGCCTGTAAACCAAAGGCTTGATGGTTCAATTCCCAGTCAGGGTGCATACCTGGGTTGCGGGCCAGGTCCCCAGTTGTGGACATGTGAATGGCAGCCATACACTGATGTTTCTCACCCTCTCTTTCTCCCCTCTTCCCCACTCTCCAAATAAATAAATAAAATCTTTAAAACAAACAAAATGAAATGTTGCTAAGTGTATGCAAATATAAAATAAAATGAACTCGGCTCTAAAAGATTTTGTATCTATTTACTTACTTTGTGAATCAGTGTACCCATGATCATGGAATCTTTTTAAGGCTTGGGACTTTTCGTTCATGAATCCTACAGCTTTTAATTTCTGAATATTAAGTTTTTATCCTAGCAAGACCAGTAGTTATTGCTGAATAGCTAACACTCATGTACCTTTTATGTTTCTTTAAATAACACACATATTATTTCACTTGATCCTCATTATAACTTGCAAAGGAGGAAAAGTGCTTTTCTCCTTATTTAAAAGAAATTGAGTCCCAGAAGTTACACAGCTTGCTGATGGTCACCTGCAAGTTAGTGGGGAAGGTAGGTTTACGACTGACATATTTAGACTGCTAGAATTTCTGTTGTACCACATCATCAACTCTTTCTAAAAGGCCAACTCCCCTCTCCCCTTAAGCTCTATCATCTGCAGTTATTCACCTGCTGCTTCTGCAAATCTCTGACCAGACAACAAAACGAATGAGTTGCTATCATTAGAGTCATCTTCCCATTCTACTACCATCACCACTACTTCTTGCCTTTTCTAACTAAAATTTTTGAAAAAGAAGTTTAAACACATTACCTTCTTTCTCTAGTACAGTCACTCCTCAATCTCCCTCAATCTGACATAGGTCCACAACCTCAAACTTTCATCCTTATCCCCTTGCTGTGTTCAGTTCTAAAACATACGTCTTCGTGGCACACCTATTTCCACTACCACACTAAGTTCTTCCAGATAAAGGACCTCAGCATCTTAAATTCTATGTTCACCATACCTAGCACAGGGCCTATCACATCACAACCTGAAAAATATTTGTTTAATGAAGGAATGAATAAAAGAATCATAATGAGCTTTCAAAAGCTCTATTTTAAGAAAGGAATGGCCTTTGGTAAGATATCTCATGAGCTATTTAAAGTAAAAAGTGAGAGCTGAAGGCACGGATCAGAAAGCAAGGTCAGAGAATAGCTCGATTGTTTTCCACCAAATGAAGAAGAATTTGAGTTTTACAAGAGAGTTAAGAAAGAATAATTAGAGAAAAGGAGCACAGAAAGATGGTGAAAAGAATCACTGAAATGAACATGTTAAAGACCCCTGGTGTTCGTAGGTGCCTTTCAAAGCTGTGTGCACTGCTGCAATAAAAATCCCTCCATGCCTCCCATCCATACCCTCCCACCCGTGTTTCCGTAAATTGCCCACCCTCACAATTACTATATGGTAGACTCTGAAAATTGTGAGAGGACCTGAGTTTCACATCTGGGCTGACTTGATGCAGAAAGAGATAGTAGTCAGGAAAGCTGAGGATTCAACTATTCATAAGAGCAAAGGCCTACCAGAAATGCGATGAAATTCCCAAGTGAGCTTTGAATTTCTAGAAACAGAAATGTAGACTCAAGCCAATCTGATGTTCATCTTAAAGAGATAAGCCACTCAAGCTGACATGTAAATATCATAATAAACGAATGAATGAAATCAAGCAATATAAATGGAAAAGAGAAGTTTAATTTATTTATTCACCCAAACATTCATTCATACAGCTGACTTTCATTAAGCACCACTATATCTCCGTTGCTAGAAGTATAAATATAAAACAAACCTGGTTCACCCCTTATAGTGTACAATATAGGGGAAACATAGATAAGCTTGAACATTGCTACAATTGATGATGGTATGGAATGTTAATTGGATGCATTAGGAGTAGCACCTAAACCTGGCCCAAGTTATTAGGATAGCTTTGAGTAAATAATGCCTAAATAGCAAGCTAAGAGCTCGACTAAAGGATTGATACAATTATTTCAGGTATAGAAAACAGCTTATGTCAAGTCCCAGAGTGGAGAGGGAGCCTGGCACATTGAGGACTTGGAAGTAGTGCTCAAAGGCTGGAGCCTAGACAGAGAGTTCTGATTAGTGAATGATGAGATTGGGGTGATAAGCAGGGGACAAGTAATGAAGGACTTGTAAGCTGTGTTAAGGAACTTGTGCTTTATTCCGAAACTAATGTGAAGTCATTAAAGAGTTTTTAAGTGGGAGTTTTATGTGGTTAGATCTTTGAGAAAGATCACTGGCGGCAGTGCTGAGGCAGGATTAAAGCAAGGCAGCCAGGAGGTGGGGTATCCACTTGATTTCATTGGTATTCCCAGTGAGAATGTGATCATTGAAGTAGGAAGGGTTCTTGTGTCTGGAAAGAGTTTGAACGACTTAGAGATATTTAGAGACAACATTCACAGTATTGGGTGATTAACTCAACATGTACATGGAAGTAGAAAGAGGTGTTCTAGGAAAACTCACAAGGCTAAATGACTAAGTGCTGCCACTCAATGTTATAAATCACAGGAAAAGAAGCACACTGGACAAAAAAGCTAATAATTTTTTGGAGACATGTAGAGTTTGAGGTTTACATGAGAAACTGAAGTGAAGGTGTCCAGAAGGTAGTTGGGTACCAAGAGAACTTTAGAAGAAAAATCTGGGATAAGGATTTGAGAGTTACAATCAATTAGGTGGTACCTCAAGGCCAAAGAGTGAATGAAATCATTCAGGATACATGTGGCCACGAGCAGATGACAGGGCCTTGGAATGCCTTCTAGGAAAACCAACTGTTGAGGGACAGGCAGAGAAAGAGGTGGCTGCAAACCAGACTGGGAGGAAGAATCCAAAGGAATTAGGGGAAAACCAAGAGAGAGAATTGTCCAAAGAGGCAAGGGAAAAGTTTCTGAAGAATCAAGAAATATCCACAACTCTAAATGTCACTGAACCAATACGATAAATTCTGAAAGTTATCCATAGAATTATTCTATAAAGACGTCATTTCTGCTTTGTAAGAAGTTTCAGCAGCAGAATTAGTTTAAGCTGGAAACCAATTAAGCATAAGGAATAAAAGAAATATAAAGATGTACAAAATAACAGAAATACTTAAAACAGAAAAGATATTTAGCTATGATAAGAATAGCATAGGCTAAGGAGGATGTGAATAATTTTAATATATGACAGATTGGCGTCTGTTTAAATGCTGATAGGAAGGAGCCAGTAGAGAAGGAAGATGGAAGAGCGAGACAGTCAACAGTGTAAAGATCTTCCCAGTCAGGCAGGAAAAGACACAAGAACCAGTCTCAGAAAAGGAGGGAGAACCGGGAGAGATGAGGGCACTCCTGCCCAAGGACTTCTAATCTTTCTGGGGAACAGGAACCAGGGATTATCTGCTGGAATGAGAGATAGCAAGGAAGAGAGAGAGAGAGCACGGGAGAAAACAGGATTTGGTGGGGTCAAAACTTTCAAACAAAGCTGAAGCTTGACATAACATTGGTGGAGAACGAGAGTATGTGCTGACTGGAGGACAGGTGTGTTCCACAGTGACGTCAAAAGCACAGAAAAAGTGGAGATCGTAAATGTATGGATTACTCTACCCCGTTTATTTTTTCCAGTGATATTAAGTGGCTTAGGGGGAGGTATTGAAAAGGCAGATACATAAATTAATTGGGGAGGCTGCTATTTATTACCATGTGAATGCAATGGAAGGAAAACAGAACAAAATCATTCAAGGTACTGGCCAGAAGGTAGGTTGTCAGCAGTGCTGTGCCTCATCAAAACTAGATGTACAAGCACCCAACCTTCAGCAGGCTTCAGGGAAAGCAGGAGGCCTGATGTCAAGAACCTCCTGATGCCACGCACTACTCATTTGGAAACAACATTAAATTGCAAGGGCATTTATATTTTGAGGGAAAAAAATATCTTCTTGAACACATTACCTAAATAAATGGCATCTGTATGATTGTAAAACGTGGTTCTATTTGTTTAGGAAATAGACAATGAAGAAATTCCAGTTTCCAATTTCCTCTTAGTCCATGGAACCAGGTAATCAAATGAATGTACATAGGCCTTGAAGAGTACCACCTGCTTAGCACTGTTCAACCAAAAGAAATGAAAAAATTGGACTCTCTTATGAAAAAAAAATTGCATTTTACACGTTTAGACTGATAACACTAACGATACAAGTTAATACTAAAGACTTTGAGGATAATTATAATTGTTGGGTCCATGATTTCAAACTGATTCACTCATTAATTGAACAAACGCATAATTGAACAAATGCATCGTGCCTTGTTGCTGGGAACAAAGATGAAAACAGTTTCTGCTCTCAAAGTGCTCACAGAAGGGACAAAGATAAACAAATAATTCCAATAACAGCACTAATGTTATGAATGAGGTATGACTAGGACAAAAGAGGGGAGCCTGATGGTGCCTCATTAGTGGAATCAAAGAAAGCTTTCAATGTGGTTCTAAATGCACTGGATAGTTAAACTTATTTTTAGTTATGCAAATAGATATAGACACATTACAGGGAGGAGCTGAGGTCACATTTTGATTCTCACAACAGTATATATTGATAAATCTAGGCCCACAATTTCAATACCACAATATCAAAACTACTCTATTTTTATATGTCTATGATACCATAATTCAATCACCTGAGCTTAACCTTAAATAGGTTCGCAAAAGCTTAACACCATATTCAAAAATCAAAATTAATCTTTCTCTGTAACATTACTGTTTGATTACAGTCAGCCATCTGCTATTTTTGAGTTATGGAGGATCATAGCGTTGCTGGGAGTGGGTAGAACCCATAGCAAATCCACCCTTGCAGAACACTACCTACTAGGATTGCAAGGTACTGTACCCATGAAAAATGCAAACAACAGAACTAAGAACAATTAAATAGGATTTTTTTGCAATCTTTATTTGAAAGGTTATGTTCTCGTGTTGTAGGTCAAGGAAGGTACTAAATATACAATTCTCTGTCCATTGTTATTTCATGCTTTTTAAAGCTCATCCATAACACATTTATTTAAAAAGTACAAGGGAGATACAAAATGAGCTGGCAGAGCAAATATTATATTGGAAAACATTTATTAAAATAGCATGTTATCAAGACAGTTGAAAATACATTAAGTCAGATTCTGTTGGGTGTCTAGGTACTAGTAGAAAAATTGACACTTTATGTAGTACATTAACTCTTTCAACAACACTACACGGGTCCCACAAGTGTGTGGAATACTATGTAAAGACCTCTGACTCGGCTGGGAAGCAGACACATTTTGTCCTTCCCCTTCCTCTTCATGCTTTCTGGGATGTAGACATGATGGCTGGACTCCAGTGGCCACTTTGGACCATGACATGATCTTGAGGATAGAAGTCATTGCTAGAATGATGATGGAGAAAGACAGAAAGAGCTTGGGTTTGCCATGGAGCCACCACCCCAGCCCTGGACTATTTACTCCCAAAGTCCCTTGCATGACAGAAAAATAAACTTCTATATTGTTTAAGCCGCTAAAAATCACATTCAGAGAATTATTTCTTCAGTCCTTATGCATAAGCGAATACAACTCATAAACTGTCTTCATTCTGAGAGAATAAACCCTCTCATTCATTAGTAGTTGTGATTCTGGGACCTACTGCCCAGGTCCCTTGAAGATTTAAATTTTGTGTTCCTTTAACTCAACTTCTTTTCTTTTTTTTTTTTTTCCAGAAAGTTTTTCCTAAATTTTTATTGAATTTATTGGTGTGACATTGGTTAATAAAATTATATATGTTTCAGGTATATAATTCTATAGCACAGTATTATTTGTTTACCACCCAGAGTCACATTACCTCTATCACTATTTATCCCCATTTTACCCTCCCTTCCTCCCCCCACCGCCTTTCCCTTTAGTAATGACCATACTGTTGTCTGTGTCTATGAATTTTTATTTTGCTTAATTACTTCACCTTTTCCAGCCAGCCCTTCAACCTCCCTTCCCTCTCACAGCTGTCTATTCTCTGTATCTAAAAGTCTATTTCTATGTTGTTTGTTAGCTGATTTTGTTCATTAGATTCCACATATAAGTGAACCCATGTGGTATTTGTCTTTTTCTGATTGGCTTATTTCACATAGCATAATACTCTCCAGGTCCATCCATGCAAAAAGCAAGATGTCCCTTTTTTTACAGCAAGTATTATTCCATTGAGTAAATATACCACTGTTTTTTTAATCCGCTCATGTACTGATGAGAACCTGGGTTGTTTTCAAGTCTTGGCTATTGTAAATAATGCTGCAAAAAGATAATTAGTGTTTTGAGTATCTTCAGATATATTCCCAGAAGTGGAATCACTGGGTCATATGGCAGTTTACTTTTTAATTTTTTGAGGAAATTCCATACTTTTTGGCACAGTGGCTGCACCAGTCTGCATTTCCACCAGCAGTGCACAAATTTTCCTTTTTCTCCACATTCTTGTCAGCACCAATTGCTTGTGATTTATTAATAGTCATTTTGGCAGGTGTGAGGTGATGTCTCATTGTGTTTTTTTTTAATTTTTTATTACTTTATTGTTGTTCAATTACAGTTGTCTGCATCCTCTCCCCTCCCCTCCCCTCACCCCCTCCAAACCCACCTCCCTCCCCTGCCTCCATCCTCCCCCTTGGTTCTGTCCATGTGTCCTCTATCATTGTGGTTTTAATTTGCATTTGCCTAATCAATAGTGACATTGAACATCTCTTCATATGTCTATTGGTCATCTATAAATCCTCATTGGAGAAATGTCTAATCAGGCCCTTAACTCATTTTTTTAATGGGATTGTTCGGGGGGGTGGTGTTAAGTTATATAAGTTCTTTATGAATTTTAAATATTATGCTTTTATCAGAAACTTTTTAGTTTGATGTAGTCCCATTTGTTTATTCTTTCCTTTATATCTGTTGCACTAGGGGATGTATTGGTGAAAATATTGCTGCGTGGAATATTATTTTCCCTGCCTATATTTTTATCTAGGACTTGTCACAAGAAGGCTAGATGGGTCCTCTCTTTTATTTTCTTGATGAGTCCACTGAAATTTTTTCAATCTTGTTTACCATTTCAAAAAACCAGCTCTTGGTTTCATTGATCCTTTGTACTGTTTTTCTAGACTCTATATCATTTATTTCTCCTCTGATATTCATTATTTCTACATGATCTCATTATTTCTATATGATCTACATTGTTTATTTGAGATTTTTCCTGTTTTTCAAAGTAGATATATGTAATGCTACTCATTTTCCTCATAGACCTGCTTTTGCTGTGTACCATAGATTTTGGGTTGTGTTCTCATTTTCATTTCTTTTGGCTATCTTTTGATTTCTTCCTCAATGTTAATCCATTCACTGTTTAGTGTCATGCTACTTAGCTTTCATGTCTTTGTGTGATTTTCATTGTTTTCCATGTGATTGAGTTCCAGTTTCATACCATTATGTTCAGAAAAGATATTTGATATTATTTCAATCTTCTTAAATTTACTGAGACTTATTCTGTGTCCTAACATGTGGTCTTTCCTAGAAAATGTTCTATATACGCTTGAAAGAATGTATAGTCTGCTGCTTTGCGATGAAATGCTCTGAAGATATCAATTAAATCTATCTAATCTAGTGTGTCATTTAAGGCTGCCATTTCTTTGTTGATTTTCTCTCTAGAAAATCTATCCATTGATGTAAATGGTGTGTTAAATTTTCCTACTATGACTGTATTATTGTCAGTCTTTCACTGTGTCTACCAAGATTTGCTTTATGTATTAAAGTGTTTCTATGTTGGGTTCATTAATGTTTACAAGGTTATATCATGCTGTTAATTGCTCCCTTTATCATTATGAAGTTTTCTTCTTTGTCTCTTATGATAGCCTTTATATTAAAGTCTATCTTGTCAGTTAGAAGTATTGCTACCCCAACTATTTTTACATTTTCACTTGCATAAAATATATTTTCCATGGTTTGTGTACTATGTGTGTATTTTTCATTCCAAGGTGGATCTCTTACAGACAGCATTTATATAGGTCTTCTTCTCTTAGCTATTGAGCTGCCCTATGTCTTTTATTGGAACATTTAAGACTTTATATTTACAGTGATTACCGATAGGTACATATTTATTGCCATTTTATTCTTTTAGCTATGTTCCTCCATTTCCCCACTTCTTTTCTTAAAGAAGTCCTTTTAACATTTCTTGTAATGCTGGTTTGGTAGTAACAAATACCTTTAGCTTTATCTTGTCCAGCAACTCTTTATTTCTCCTTCAGTTTTAAGTGATAGCCTTGCTGGATAAAGTAGTTTTGATTGCAGGCCTTTGCTTTTTATCATTTTAAATATTTCATGGAATCCCTTCTGGCCTGAAATGTTTCAGTTGAGAAATCAGTCAATAGTCTTATAGGAAACCACTTGTAGGTAACTAACTGTCTTTCTTTTTTGTCTCTAAGATTCCATCTTTGTCTTTAAACTTTGTCATTTTACTTATGATGTGTCTTGTTGTGAGCCTCTTTGGGTTCTTCTTGTTCAGAATTCTCTGTGCTTCCTAGACTTGTGTGTCTTCTTCCTTCACCAGATTAGAGAAGTTTTCATTCATTATTTCTTTTTTTTTCTTTTTTTAAAATTTTAAATTACTTTATTGTTGTTCAAATACAGTTGTTTGCATTTTCTCCCCTTCCCGCACCTCATCCAAACCCACCTCCCTCCCTTGCTTCCACCCTCCCCCTTGGTTTTGTCTATGTGTCCTTTATAGACAACCCTTCTCCCCACAGTCCTCTCCCCCTCCCCTCTGGCTCTTGTTAGATTGTTCTTAATTTCAATGTCTCTGGTTATATTTTATTTGCTCTTTCTTTTGTTGATTATGTTCCAGTTAAAGGTGAAATCATATGGTATTTGTCCCTCACCGCCTGGCTTATTTTGCTTAGCATAATGCTCTCCAGTTCCCTCCACGTTGTTGCAAAGGGTATAAGCTCCTTCTTTCTCTCTGCTGTGTAGAATTCCATTGTGTAAATGTACCATAGTTTCTTGATCCACTTATTTGCTGATGGGCACTTAGGTTGCTTCCAGCACTTGGCTATTGTAAATTTTGCTGCTATGAACATTGGGGTGCATAGGTTCTTTTGGATTGGTGTTTCGGGGTTCTTCGGGTATAATCCCAGCACTGGAATTGCTGGGTCAAAAGGAAGTTCCATTTTTAGTTTTCTGAGGAAATTCCATACTGTTTTCAACGGTAGCTTCACCAGTCTGCATTCCCTCCAACAGTGCACTAGGGGTTCCCTTTTCTCCACATCCTCTCCAACACTTGTCATCTGTTGCTTTGTTTATGATGACCAGTGTGAGGTGGTATCTCATTGTGGTTTTAATTTGCATCTTTCTGATGGCTAGTGATGCTGAGCATTTTTTTATATATCTCTGGGCCCTCTGTATGTCCTCCTTGGAGAAGTGTCTGTTCACATCTTTTTCCCATTTTTTAATTGTTTTTTTTTGTCTTCCTGGAGTAGAGTCATATGAGTTCTTTATATATTTTGGAGATCAAACCCTTGTCTGAGGTATCATTGGTAAATATGTTTTCCCATACGGTTGGTTCTCTTTTTATTTTAATACAATACTGTTTTCTTTAGCTGTGCAGAAGCTTTTTATTTTGATGTGGTCCCATTTGTTTATTCTTTCCTTTATG
>PVJI01008123.1:0-73215 GCA_004026765.1 Micronycteris hirsuta
AAAAAACCCCTAAAATTTGTCATAAAGTAAGTGCTATGAACTCTACTATACGTCATTTATCAGTGATTCTAAATAATTTCTAAGTTATTTGTTGATTTTGGAAAAAAATTATTTTCGTGACTGTCAGTGACTAAATCGTGTTCTTTTCTGAGCCATCATTCCACACAAGGAACCACAGCAGGATCTTCCAAGGATTTCTGATTAGCTCTGTTGCAGATCTAAGTGCCTGGGTTGGGTGTGCCTACAGATGTTAGTGCCTTTCACATGGTGGGACCTGGAGACCCGGCTCCACCCAAATTGCTGCACGAAGGTGCCTGTGCACTGCTTACTCTGCTTTTCCAACACAGGCCCATTGGGAGCAGTGCTGGGGGGGCGGGCACTGCTGCCTCTACCATTGCCTCAGCTGGCTGAGCTGCTACCAGGGGCTGCCCTCCCCTACCCAAACAAAGCTTCCAGACCCTTTTGCTTGCCTTTGTGGTTCCAGCAGATAACAAAGCCTAGAAGCAGTAATGGCATAGATTGATGAGGTTTCACTGTTGGCCCAAGGAACTACCAGAAGTCTGAGTCGACTGCTTTTGGTAGGGGAGGAGGGTTCGAGCATCATGACATTCTTTTGTTCCAGAACTTTCTTTCATTCTAATAGGATATACTTAAGTGCAGATTCCTCAGCCTGTCATGGGGAGCCCTCGTCAGTATGCTCCAGTCTGCCTCCCTGCCCTGTGGCTCTTTGTTTTCCACATGTGCTGTGTTGCAGGCAAACTGGAGGACTCCTGTACAGACACACACCCACAGCTCCCCTCCCCCCCACAAACCAACACCTCGTGCAGCTCTTACCACACTAGGACTTCCGCCCCTTTCTGAGCTGCTCTCCCTCTCTTCTCACCTGTAGTGCTGCCTGTTAGTATTTTCTCTCTCCTTCAAGGCGACTTTGATATGCTGCAGCCTCCTATGAAGGGATTGATCCCCACAACCAGATTATAACTGTTCTCTCATTTAACTTTCTCTTTTTACCTTGACTCTAATGAGCCTTATATTTTTAAATGATCATTTGTATACTTTAAAAAATCTCCATATTTTGAGACTGAAGATCCCAGGGAGAAATGTATTCTATTCCTCCTTTCTATCTTTTTGAGATATTACTATAATGCCTTTCACATAACATATATAACCCTTTATTGGTGGGAGTTGGAATTATTTTTATGTGATATATGAAAATGATATTGAGGAAAAGTTCTAGAACCACTGTGAAAGCTACAGGAAGCAAATTTTCTGATTTCTGTATTTCTCTAAACCTTAGATTTTTCTCCAATTGAACTAGGGGTGATAAAGGTACATGTATCATAAGGTGGTTGGACAGATTAAATGAGATCATATATTACTTAACGCAAAGTCTGACATGCAACAAGTGACCAGTAAATGACAGTTGTCATAGTCCTTATTACTACCTTTCTCTGTAATAAGATCTTCCTAATAGAGTTGTCCAAAGATGGAAAAGTCTGCCACATAGTTCTGCCTTCTTGCCCTAGGAGTATGTTTATTTTTTCATTCAACTTACATTTTTTTAAAAAAATATATTTTAGTGATTATGCTATTACAGTTGTCCCATTTCCCCCTCCCATTCCCCTCCGCCCCCCAACCCCCCCCATTCCCCGCCCTTAAGTTTTTGTCTATGGGTCATACACATAAGTTCTTTGGCTTCTATATTTCCTATACTATTCTTAACCTCCCCCTGTCCATTTTCTATCTACTGTTTATGCTACTTTTTCTCTGTACTTTTTTCCTCCTCTCTCCCCCTCCCACTCCCCTGTTGATATCTCTTCATACCTTATATAAATCCCTTTAACATTTCATATAGTAAAGGCTGTGTGATGATGAACTCCTTGAACATGACCTTATCTGAGAAGCACTTTATCTGCCCTTCCATTCTAAATGAAAGTTTTGCTGGGTAGAGTATTCTTGGGTGTAGGTCCTTGCTTTTCATGATGTGAAATACTTCTCTCCAACCCCTTCTTGCTTGGAAGGTCTTCTTTGAGAAATCTGCTGACAGTCTTATGGGAATTCCTTTGTAGGTAACTGTCTCCTTTTCTCTTGCTGCTTCTAAGATTCTCTCCTTATTTTTAATCTTGGGTAATATAATTATGATGTGCCTTGGTGTGTTCCTCTTTGGATCCTGCTTTTTTGGGACTCTCTGAGCTTCTTGGAATTCCTGGAAGTCTATTTCCTTTGCCAGACTGGGGAAATTATCCATCATTATCTGTTCAAATAAAAGTTCAATTTCTTGGTGTTCCTCTTGTCCTTCTGGCAGCCCTATGATCCGGGTGTTGGGTCGTTTGCAGATGTCTCGGAAGTTCCGAAGCCTCTCCTCATTTTTTTGAATTCTTGTTTCTTCCTTCTGGTCCACACCGTTGATTTGAGTCCCAGTTTCCTTCTCTTCCCTATTTATTCCCTGCACATTTTCCCTCATTTTCTTTAGCATATCCTTCATTTGTTCATTTATTTGCATCCACCTTTCTTCCAATTTTGTGAGCATCCTGATTACCAGAGTTTTGAACTGTGCATCTGATAGGTTGGCTATCTCCTCGTCTCTTAGTTGTAATTTTTCTGGAGCTCTGTTCTGTTCTTTCATTTGGGCCATTTTTTTTTTCTCTGCACACCTGTTACTTTAAGGGGTGGAGCCTTAGGTGTTTGCAGGTGCGGGGTAACTTACAGTGTTTTCTGACGCATCACCCCCTGGCGATGGTGGGTTGCGATGGTGGGCCGTGTGATCTCTTCCGCTCCCTAGCTCCTTCTCCCGGTCTATCTGCACACAAAAGAGGGACTGCCCGTTCCACCAGCCTCAGTCCCACTGGTTTCCACTGGCCTCTCCAGGTGCGCCAGCTGTGGGCTTCACTGATTGCTCGGTCCGCGTTTTGGCCAGGCGCACCCACAGTGAGACTCTCTGGTCAAACTGCCCTCTTGCTGCTCGCTCTCTCTGCCCGGCTCCGCCCCGCTTACCGGTCTGGATGAACGTCTTCTCTGACTTCTTGGGTGTAGGACTTCCACTCAGTTCAATTCTCTGTCCACTCTGGTTGTTTGTTTTGCTATTCAACTTGTTGTTTATCCTATCTGGTTGTGAGCGGTGGCACAGTGTGTCCACCTACACCTCCATCTTGGCCGGAAGTCTCAACTTAGGTTTATGGAGGCTTGCAATGTGAGTCTTTGCTAGGGGCCAGAAATCCCATGCTTAGAACGCATACCAGATATGGTTCCTGCCTTCACAGAGCTCGCAGTCCAGAGTGGAAGATGGATGTTTATCTAGCGATTATGCAAGGAAAGGTCCACAGCCCTGTGGGAGCCTGGTTGAGGGAACCTTGACCTAGTGAGCAAAGCTGTTCTTGAAGTGTTCCAACATAGCTGACCAACCACGCAGAGAAAGTATTTTAGGGGGTGATGTGATTGGGACCAGGACTGGGTGGAGGAGTGAGTCACTCATCTCAGGCTCAAAATTTAAGGGGACACAAAAGACTCATTAATCAAGGTAAACAATATTTTAATGCAATATTAAAAATTGAAATGAATGTATAATCCACAGTGAGCAAACTATCGCAATTTTGAATAAAGACAGGGTTAGTAATGATGCTATGCTAAGATGTGGAGTCTTAGGCAAAAGGAAAAATCAAAAACTAATCCCTAGTCTTGGCCCTGGGTTTCCATACATACGAATATATTTTTTTTAATTTAATCTTTATTGTATTTTTTCCATTACCATTTGGTCCCCTTTAACCCCTCGTCCCCCACAGTCGCCACACTGTTGTCCATGTCCTTGAGTCTTTTTTCCTTTTTGCTCAGTCCCTCCACCCTCTAACCACCCCTGCCTTGGCTGTCGCCCTGCTCTCCATCTATGAGTCTGTCTCTGTTTTGCCGGTTGGTTCAGTTTGTTCATTAGATTCCACATATGAGTGGAATCATATGGTATTTGTCTTTCTCTGACTGGCTTATTTCACTTAGCATAATGTTCCCCAGGTCCATCCATGCTGTTTCAAATGGTTAAAATTTTCTTCTTTTTATGGCCAAGTAGAATTCCAACCTGGGAATATATCAGAAGAAACCCAAAACACTAATCCGAAAGAACATAAGCACCTCCAAGTTCATTGCAGTGTTATTTACAATTGCCAAGATATGGAAGCAGCCCAAATGTCTATTAGTAAATGGGTGGATAAAACAACTATGGGACATTTACACAAAAGAATATATATATATATATATATATATATATATATATATATATATACATATATATATATATTTTTTACTTTATTGTTGTTCAATTACAGTTGTCTGTATACGCTCCCCTCCCCTCCCCCTCCAATCCCACCTCCCTTCCCTGCCTCTGTCCCAACCCTTGGTTCTGTCCATGTGTCCTCTATAGTGGTTCCTGAAAACCCTTCTCCTCATTGTCCCCTCCTCCCTTCCCCCTGGCTATTGTTAGATTGTTCTTAATTTCAATGTCTCTGGTTAAGTTTTGCTTGCTTTTTGCTTTTGTTGATTATGTTCCGGTTAAAGGCGAGATCATATGGTATTTGTCCCTCACCGCCTGGCTTACTTCACTTAGCATAATGCTCTCCAGTTCCATCCATGCTGTTGCAAAGGGTATAATTTACACAATGGAATTCTACGCAGCAAAAGAATATTTTTCAAAGTCCCTTCCTAGCTAGGTGTCTGGAAAATTATGTACATTTATGTGACAACTTCTAATTCTATCCAGCAGAGGGCAGTGATACCAAGTAAATAACCCGAGGGAGGCTGGTTATTATCAAATTCTTGGAATTACTTTAAAGGTTAAAAGTCTTTTCAGTGGAAAGAGGATGTGCTGTGGAAACTATAATTCTGGTGTTGGAGAACAAGCAAAATCTTATAATCTGCATTACATCAAGCTTTCTTTTTGATAGATATATTTTTGCGGATTTGATTGGAAATGTAACCAAATCCAGGATTTACAAACCATGTATGTGGTGAAGAGTAATCTGTAATTTTGGGGGGCAGAGTTTTGGAAGCAGCAATTAATATTTGGCAGGTTTTGTCTTTGCTTTTCTTCTTTCAAGAAAGGTTTAATGATTTGGAAGGAAAGTTGGACAACATGTAGAAAGATCATTTGCCAGATGAGAAATGCAAGACAGGCTGGTTTATTTACTTGTGAATTCATTCGTCGTCTCATTTATTTCAAAGATTTCACAAGCATTTTGTGTCTACCCTATGACAAGTACAGTAGTAGCACCATAGATAAAAGACTAATATAAATCACTGTTCTCATCTTTGATGAACAGCTACTTCAGAGTAGGAAACACGGGTAGAAATAGATACTTAGGGTAAGTGTGTGTCAGGCACTCTAGGAATTCAGTTGAGGAGCAACTAACAAGTATTCATTTGTTCAGTTTACTGTTATGAATACTTTTAGGACCTAAGATAGGAGGTTTGATACTTTGCTTTACTTAACTGTGACTTTGGCACAAAGCATACCTCTAATTACACTTCATAAATTTCTTAGGTTCTAGTTCAGTGGGGGTATCCATCAAATATGTTTATTAATGACCGTCTGAGAATCACCAGCTTCAAGTAGTTTGGAGTACTTGTTGAAAATTCTGATTTTCTTTCTCGAGACCTACAGCATCCTAAGCTGGAAGAAAGGGGTGTGGGCAGGTAGTACCTGCAGTTACGCAAGTGTCCCAGACGACTCTGAAGCATAATGAAGAGCCCCAGGGACCATTCCCTTTGCCTCCCCCAGCTCATGTATACCCTTCAATTACACAGCAATTTTGCAGTGCATTCCAGGAGGTCTGGGGTTTTATGTCTGTTGTGTTCACTGCTGCATCCCTAGTACTTTGAACAGTGCTGGGTGCACAATACATATTTGTTGATTGGATAAATGAATATATATAAGTTGAGTTTCTACCTAAGGGTTCATTTTGAATGAAACTTTCTACTATTAAAAAAAAAAAAAACAAACAAACTTCCCAGACTGAGTTTGGATTACTCTCTTTCTTTAAGGAAAACAAATAGTAGCTGAAGGTCCTCAGGTGATTACCGGTACATTGGGTATAGAACCTAATTAACTACAATTTCAAGGTCATTTCATTTCATTCTGATAATCTGTAAGGCCTGAAATTTAGTCCAGTACAGATTGTGATTTGCTAAATGTTGTGTCAGAGACTCGTGAGCTTGATTTCCAGTCCAGCTGTCCTGACTTGTGGGCCAAAGCTCTTAATGCTGGCATGTCTGACCCTCTCGATTCAATTTGAAGCACAGAAGTGACATAACACTGTGTATGTTACATTGTAAGTGAGGGAGCTGCAGCTAGGCTCTTCTACTTGGATCCGTACATTCAATTTAACGGCCTTTCCAATTTTTATCTTGCTTTTATGAATCATGTGCTCAATTTTGCAGCTGGAAGGTAGTCATTCATTCATTCTTTTATCTGTTCATCCATGAAGGACTATTGACTGAGTATCTCTCTATGGGAATGCCTTTATCATTAATTCAGCTTTACAAATACAATTGAGTGTTCTTCCTATATTTATGAGAAGAATCTACTTGCTATTTTATGTGACTTCCAGACTGGTATGAGTATGTTTGTGTGGGTGCATTGCTAAAAGTGGATAGCAAAAGGGATGGGCCATTATTCTTGGTTTTCTCTTCTCAATGTAATAGAGATCAACTATTTTTCAAAGAATTGTGTGGATAAACTTTCTTTATACAACTTGGGGGGTGAAAATGGGAAGGAGGTGATAAGAAGGGAAGGGAGATATACAGGGTAAAAACCACTTGCTGGGAGACGGGCTGCCTTTAGTTGCCCCACAAAGCACATGCTGAGATAAGGATTGGAGTGCAAGGAGTTTCTTTGGCAGTGACTCCAGGAGGCACTTGTGAGGGAGTGAGGATATGAGACCGGGAAGGGAGGAAAGATCAGTCTTACCCTTTGAGATGGGATGGAATGAGCCTCTGGATGTCATCCTGAGTGATGAGGAGTTTGAGGTTATCCGCCAATTCCTACCCTCATTAATTAAGGGCTGCTCCTGGAGCATTCACTTCCTGGTGCTTCCAGTCTATGCCTGTCCTCCCCTGTGTGGTCAGAGGAGGCCCTAAATGAGGAGATGCTGCAGGAAGCCATGGTGGTGAATGGGAACTCTTTGCACGTGACCTCTGGGTAGGTGGAGGGGACACGGACAGGGCTTCGAGGTGGCGTATGTGTACGTATGCTTGATTTTTCTGGCTAGGGATCAAAGCAGTAACTACTTTTTGACAAAGAAGGCAAAGCCTCATTGGCTGTCCATGTTTTATTTTAATTATGAAACAGATGAAGATTCTAATAAGTTTTCTGAATCATATAAAACATTTTCCTTAAATATTTTTAAAGGTAATCAAAAGTACAAACCCGGACAGCTTTAAATTCTGTAAAAAAGTACCACTCTTGGTGGCAGGCTTCTCATTTCAGGAGCGTCTCATGCATGACGGGGGTACGCAGTGGCATGAGCTGTGCTTTTGTCTTTGTTCTTGTTCCTTCTGGTGTCTTGTACGTAGGCTACAGTTTTTTTTTTTTTTTTTAATAGTGGTTTATTTCTCAGTACATTCTCTTCAGGAAACACATTACTGTTAAAGGTTTGGCTGTCACCTAAGTGCTACCCAGACCCTGTAAAGTCAGAATGGGCTTAGTGTTTGCTTGTAAGTACTAAGGTACCTCATTCTTATCTCTGATTCTTTTGGTTTTTAAGTTCCTGAGTACAACTCTTAGTGATAACTCTGGATGCAGGATGACAAAATAAATGTATTATTGTGTGCGTAGTCTGAAATTTCTCTGTTGCGTATACTGCAGAGTTTTGCTGTTGTACATGTCAATATTCAGTTGGAGACCCTTGGAAGCTAAAAAGGCTAAGCCAGATAAGAAGTATTAAATATGATCTTATTTTCTACACTAGAAAAAACTAATTTTTAGAGCAGCAATTTGTATAAAGCAAGTAATCGAATCATTTACTTTATCTCTAAGTGTTTCCCAGGCGAAACAGCCTATATAATAGTTTATTATGCAGCCTGGGTTGGACGTACATCAAAACCATTAGCTTACTATAAAAGCTCCACTGGCGAAATGAGAACTAGAGTCACGATGAAATTCAGTCTTTGAGAACTCCAAGAAGGTAAAGCCAAATATGTAAAAAAAAGCATCTTTTGGAAATTAAAAAAAATTTTTTTAAGATTTTATTTATTTATTTTTTAGAGAGGGGAAGGAAGGGAGAAAGAGAGGGAGAAAAACATCAATGTGCAGTTGCTTCTCATGCACCCCCTACTGGGGACTTGACCCGCAACCCAGACTTCTGCCCTGACTGGGAATCGAACTGGTGACCCTTTGGTTAGCAAGCCAGCACTCAATCCACTGAGCCACACCACCCAGGGCCTTTTAGAAGAATTTGTCAACTATATTTAATAATCTTGGATTTCTGTTAGATAATCTAAAGGAGAGAATTAGTGATGCAATAAATTATTAAGTAGGATATGAAATGGGGAAGAGAATGTTTATTCTCAGCTCTCCCTGTTTTACTTAATGACATCTTGCCTATTATTAGAAGAATAACAATCTCTGCCTGTATTAATTAAACTTGGGGAGACATAGGTGACAGAAACCCAACCTATAGCCAAGTATACGAAGGGGGAGACTGGACAGAGGGACACGCGGAACCAGGGGCTTGAGCAATGTCAGGATTCTGAGTCCCTCCCAGACTTCTCTCTGGGTGTCGGTTTCATTCTCATCTTTTAGCACAGACTTTTTCCATACGACAGGAAACTTGACCATTGATAATTCCCGAGATTTACATCTTTAATTTCACTTACCGGAGAGAATTTGACTTAGCACACATAGATGCAACCAGTTATGAAACACATGCAGCCCTCCCCAAATTGGGTAAAGGCATTGATTCATTTAATGTGGGACCCCTCAGCCTTGGCCAGGAAGTGAGATTCCATCACTGAGTTCCGATCACATTCCAGGCAGGCTTACCTGGGGCTTCACATACTTGATCTCTAATCATGTGAATCTAGCAAGGGAAGTCTCTTCTCCATATCAGACTTAGAGAGGTTAAATTACACTGCTAATAAATTATGGGCCTTGGATTTGAACCTCAAGTTCATCTGTGTTCTTTCCTCTTTACCATGCTGCTTCACTAAAAAGTTTTTTTTTTTAAATTACACGACATTTATAACACAGTTTGGTCACCAGCATGCTCTTTTGCCTGTGAGATATATGCGATAATTATGGAATAATTAACTAGTTGTCTCTATTCTGTACTTGGGCATTTGGGGATATAGGAAAAGAATACTTGAAGTCAACGGAAAGGTTTTTGGTTATTAAAAGATGAGTGGGGAAAATAGAGAATGTTTTAACAAGTGTGTGTATGGGTTATAAAAAGATTCTTTTTGATGTTTTTTTCAGCAATATTTAAGATTTGATTGTAAAAGATTACAGGATTTGTTAGACTGCTATTTCTTTCAACTTATACTTAATTGAGACAGGTGCCTAATAAAGACAAGGTGCTCTTGTTATATACAGTTTCTAACTATATGGGTGGTGGGAGTAAGACACAGAGCACAGTAATTACATAAAAGCTCAAAAATCAAAATCTGGATGGATCTGGACATAAAACTGTCTTGGTCCTCAGCACAAATCTGAATGTCAGTGATGTCTGCTAATGTTTCCATCTGAGGAGACTGTGTGCCCCTGAACTACGGTGGTAACACCAACATGTAACACCCAGTCAGGACCTTTCTGTTACAAAATCTGAGGCATGCTACTTATATTGATTAACTTCCCACGTCCCTTTTAGGACATGGACTTTCTTTCTCATACAGATGCACATACACCCACACCCACACCCACTCACTCACATGAACGTTTTCTCCCGTGTGAACCAGGAAATGCTTATCTCTGTGTCTAACTAGTTTTAAGGGGATACACAGCCGAACTAATCACTCATGAAACAGAACGTGGGAAGCTGGCAATGTCAGCAGGTTCAGGCCCAGGGGAAAGATCTGTGTTTTGGCTGTGTCCCTGGTAAACGAAGGAGCCGTCTGTGAGTCTCAGAGAGAGAGCGAAGAGTGGACGGCAAGTCTTACTAAGTCAGACGGAGAAGGTTGGTTCTTTGTGGCAAGCTTTTTCCCAGAATACAAAAGCCTGAGAGGATTCAGGTGAAGTTCAGCATTTTCAGGCTCACTGAACTTCTGAGGGGAAAAAATATTGAATACCTGAGACTAACATGAAAAACATAACTTCATTTATCACTGGTTACTGAGGATGGCGTGACTAGTTAATCTCTAACTCGTGTTAGTAACAATTGAGCATTTTACCACTTTAGAAGTTGAAAAAAACCCCCACTTAGATGAATTTCTTTCCACAGCTGGGGATAGAATGAATGTGATGAAGTCTGAGTACAAGTATAGCGTTCTCTCCTCTCCCTTCCTTAGGGCAAGTTCCGTCTTTTCCCTGCTCAGTTTCTTGGCTTTTGTGATGCTGAATCAAGGTGGGTAAGACTGGAAGAACCAGGAAAGGGCTGAGGTGTACTCATGGGAGAAAAAAGAATAACGATGAAAGGAAAGTGGATGCACTCAGTGTGTGGGGGTGGGAGGAGCAGAAAAATAATGGAAAATCACCTCTAAGTGATTCAGTTTTCTCAACATAGGTCTTAGTATATAATAAATTCTGAAAAACTGTCCATAACAGATTTTTAAAAATAAATCAGTGGAATCCTGAAAAAATCACCAGTGAAACTTTATTAAACAAAATAAAACTGAAGTTTGTACAAGGAGCCTATCTATCTGCATACTCTGACTCTCTCCTGGCAATGACAGTTTGAAAACCAGTTACAAATTTCAGCTCAGGGGCACTATATGCTACTCTTTTTTTAAAATTAAGTAACTAATTATCATTGATTTTTCTTACTGACAGCAATATATGTTTATTTGGAAAAATTAAAAATACAGGTAAGTCTAGAAAATATAATCTCAGCATCCCAAAATAACTTTGATTAACAATACAGTTAACATTTTTCTGTATACTCACTGTCTTTTTTTTAAGTATTTTTAAAAAGATTTTATTTATTTTTAGAGAGAGGAAGGGAGGGAGAAAGGCAGAGAAACATCAGTGTGTGGTTGCCTCTTGTGCGCCCCCTCCTGGAGACTTGGCCTGCAGCCCAGGCATGTGCCCTGACTGGGACTCTAATTGGTGACCCTGCGGTTTGCAGGCAGCACTCAGTCCACTGAGCCGCACCAGCCAGGGCTACTCACTGGTTTTTAAATATGCCAATGTTTTAATATGTTAATACCATAGGTTTTTGTTTCTGGTTCATAGAAAATATTACATTATATCATTAAACGCTCAAAAACACTCTGATGTATTGTCATAAGCACATTAAATTGTGATGACCAGGTTATCAAAAACTTGACTTCCCCTTGAGCTTTCCCCCCTTACCCCTCTCTTAGAGTTTCCTGTTATCATCACATCCGAGGTAATGATCTTTCTCCCCATTTCTTACACCTGGTTAAATTCTCTGACTCCATTGAATTTGGTTCATAAATACCCAAGCAAATGAAAATTGAAATGGTCTAATTAAATTGTGGTTCATTCAGCTTCCCCATCAGAAAGCATGGGTCTCCAAGTCAGGGGATTCATTAGCAGTAGGTGCAGAGCAGCATCTGGGACCATGAGAGGGCCTTCAAAACTTTATAAGGTGCCATCACTCTGGATGTATTAAAAGATTACTTGTTTACCTTAAGTTATGGATTCTGTTTAGTGAAGCTATTAAATAAGCCTAGGACACTGATAAAATGGAGTTGAAGCTAGAGTTTGAGATTAATTGTGAAATTAATTTATCCTTGTTATATATGACTCTCATTTTCTCAGATAACTGAGAATTACACTCTTTTCCTAAGGAAAGAACAGTCTGGTTTGGGGAGATAAGAGTGTTAATGAAAAAAGAAAAGACATGGAATTTCTTTTTTTAAAAGACTTTTGTTTATTTATTTTTAGAGAGAGGGGAAGAGGAGGAGGAAGGGAGAGAAACATCAATGTGCGGTTGCCTCTTGCACACCCCCTACTGGGGACCTGGTGTGCAACGCAGGCATGTGCCCTGACTTGGTGGAACCGGTGACCCTTTGGTTCACAGGCTTGCATTCAAGCCACTGAGCTACACCAGGGCAGAGCGTGGAACTTCTTGGAAACAGTCCCTCCCATTCCTACCTCCACTGGGGCAGAGAGAGTCAAGGGTTTGCAATAGCAAAGCCAACTTACAAATTGCTTACTTAACTTTAAAAAGTTAAAAGTATGTTCAGCTTTATGTTTTAAACTCTTGACTTCTGATCATTATCAGGTAAAAATGATACCATTTACCATAACTGTAATTGCACTGCTTTTAATATCTAGAAAACCATGCACATTAATAGTGGAGCTTTTTATTGAAGAACAATTACTCCTAAAAATTTATTAGAATGTGAAAGTGGATGATTTTTGTTTCATTTCTGTACAAAAAAAAAAAAAAATCCCAGGCCTCGGGTATTAAAAAAAAAATATTTTGGTGAGAAATACATGAAGTTTCTTCAACAACACGATCTTTTAGTGCAGGAATAATTTTGCATTATGGGAATGCAAATGTTCCTTCCTTCAGGATTAATGTGCTTATTTTTTGACTGATGATCAGTCTCTCTATCTGGCAGGGGTGTGTTAAGCCCAGTTTGATGACTTATGTTTTATATTATAGTTACTTTGCTATTTTATTTTGCCTGTGGGCTCTAACAGCTTAAAATAATTATTTTAATATCTAGAATTGATAGAAGCAGTCTGAAAAGAAATACATCCTCGTTTGCATTATGTCCCCACTTAGAAGGTAACGGCTGTAATAAGATTAAACTATATGAATTAATCACATTGTTGCTTCATCTTTCCAGCAAAATTTTCCTGAGCAACCTACGAAAGAACACAGCACATTTGTAGGTCGTGATTGCTTTTATATCTTTGTTTGTAATATATTTATTGGTTGAATGATAGCAATTATCTTTATTGAGGATTACCATGCTAAGGTAATATATTTAAGGTTCTGGTTCCAAAGTGGATTTCTGATTGTTCTATAGTTTCCAAGGCCAACTCCTGGACTGTGTTTCTTTTCCTTGATATATAAAAATTTTTTTTGATAAAAAGATTACTTTCTTAAGAAACAAATATAATTCCTTTCTTTTCGGTCTTTTTTTCCTACAGATTTTTTTTTCAGCAATGTTTCCCTTCAACATTATTTCCTATCTCTGAACATTATTCCAACTGGATATATTTTGAGGTATATTCTCAGTGATATTTTGTTCTATGAGAAATTATAATAATAAACATGACCATAAATTATCATAGTTGACTTGAATTTATGTTTGAGTATAACTACTTAATATCAACTTTGTTGTAAATAAATATTTTCAAGGTCTAAATATTTTTAAATTGAGGTAAAATTCACATAGTATAAAATTTGTTTTTTTGTGTCTTCATTCATTTAACATGATGTTTTTGAGGTTCCTTCATATTGTAGCATATATCAGTACTTCATTCCTTCTTGTGGCTGAATAATATTCCGTTGTATATTCGTACCGTAATTTGTTCATCCATTCATCCACTGATGCACATCTGGGCTGTTTCCACCTTTCGGCTATTGTGAATATAAATAATGCTGTTAGGAACATCCGTGCATGTAACTTGTTTGATTAGCTCTTTTCAATTATTTTGGATATATACCTTGGAGTGGAGTTGCTGGTAATTCTATGTTTAATTTTTGAGGAATAGAACTTTGTATTTCAAATTTGAGGTAAATATCAATAATGCTAGTTAGATAACCAGCTGTACTTGATTCATCTGATGACTCACTATGCAAACTGAAAAAAGTGCTCAAATACAGACTGAAGTGAATGAGATATGTAATAGAATGTGAACACCAGAACTCACCTTACACCAGGGCAAGTAGGCTACTGCCTGGGTCCCAGGCTTCAGAGGACCTCATGCTTTGAAGTACCTTCATGAAAAATTTGTAAGACTGTTTTGGACCTGGGATTGGCCAGAGTTGCAGGATAAGTGGGGTTGACCAGATGCCTCAGTGAAATCATGCCTGTGAGGTAGTCTAGGGGCCTGTGGCTGTGCTAGTTCCAGGAGTGTGGCAGATTGCTCTGCTACAGTGTGTTTTTTTCCTGATACCACATGAGATTGGGCCACCTGAAGGATACTGACAGGCTGACTTTGGGTGACTCTCATTGCATCTTTACTCTAGATGAGTTCTGGCTTCTGAGATTCTGATGGTCCACTTTGGGCTTGAGCCAGGTATGTGGTCTTGTGTGTTGTCTCATGCTTACCCATGTATCTTGACCATAGTGACTCCTCTAGCCTACAGTAGGTGATTATGTCAGGGCTGGGCTAGTGTTTACTCTGGGTGCTCCCCTCCATTAGTACTTCACCTTTCTGCAGGCTCCATACCACTTGTCAGATGTCTTCCAGGCATGATATCTTTAAGTCCTACATGGGCTTACAAGACCTTTGTTCTGTGATACCAGTGGGCCCTTCCAATCCATGTCCTCTTTTGCCTCCAATCAGTATGGTGACACTGCTCTCTGAGGTTGGTCACAGGGATGAATATTCCTTGTGTAAATGGATCTATATGTCTTATAGGACTCATAGGCCCCCATCTGTCCTTTTTTCTGGTGACCATATGTGAAAGGCAGGTTTGTGGTTTACACAAAAAGAGTTCAAACTCTAAGAATGCAGTGATTCTGGAAAAGATGTGGTTGGATAATGTGTTGTTTTATGTTTATGCTATCAAATTTTGTATGACAAATTTAACAAGGTCACAAAACATATTGTCCACATTTTCCTTTATTACTCTAGGTAAATCTTGTGTTTATGCTTTTCACCAATGAAGCACAGTAACAACCTTTGAAAGAATCATTTGTAGCCAGGTTCATAGGAGTCCTCTCCAAACAGAGATTAATCTTCATATCAGGTTGTAAAAAGAATACTGCATTCCAAATCAAATGATAAGTAATGTCAGCAGAGTCTAGGTCATGAAGAATTCTATGCTTTGTTTGTAACTTAGATATTATTTCATGCTGAAACTGGTTTAGCAAGGCTACTATTTAGAGAATCATTTTGAAAGAGCCAAGACCAGGTAAAATGATGCCACTTAAGAAGCTCTTGCAACTGTTTTGGAAGAGATAACGAAGGCAGTAGTACAAGGACATGATAGATGTTCTCTACAATACTATTTTAAAATTAAAGATATCAGCCTTGGCTGGAGGGGCTCAGTGGATTGAGTGCTGGGCCTGTGAACCAAAGGGTTGCTAGTTCAATTCCCAGTCTAGGACACATGTCTTGGTTGTGGGCTAGGTCCCCAGTGCGGGGCACGCAAGAGGCAACTGCACATTGATGTTTCTCTCCTTCTCTTTCTTCCTCCCTTCCCCTCCCTCTAAAAGATAAATAAATAAAATCTTTAAAAAATAAAATTAAAGATGTTTTAATTGTTCACTAACACGAACTGGTTAGAAAGTTATAAATTCATTCATTGGAAAATATTTCAATTATTATAAATGATGAGTTATTTAATTCAATAAAATGTTCAGCCTGCTGAAGAGTCTAGTTTCTTTGCTGATATTTCTGCTTCTGTAGGTATAGAGTGTAACCCGCAAGTTCAGGTATTCTAGGGTACTGAGCAAGACTCCGTCCTTGGAGGGAATCATCATGGTGGTGGAGGCCCCATCAGCCATGACCCTGGCCCTGCAGTCATGACTTAGGATGCTAGATCAAGAAATGTTCTGGCATAAACTTTTTGTGTCCGGGATCATCCCTTTTTCTTTCAGTGTGCTCCAAAGGCAAACACAGCTATCTTCTTTAACTACCTCAAATTATGGTCTAGTGTAGACTTTCTGGTCCAGCCTGAGCATCTCAATAGTCCACAACACAGTTTTCAAAGTTGGATCATCCAGCCTTCAATAACCCTGCGTGATTGTATGCATGTCCCATGTGTGTATGTGTATATGGGGAGAGACATGGGAAAACCTGTATATAATAATAATAATAATTTTTCCTTTGGGACACCATTTTCTTTTCCCTCCTCAAGGGCATATTCCAGTTAAACAAACCCTTAGTTTACTAGGTTAAACTCAACAGTTAACATCTCGATGAACACTTTTTACATTCAGATATAAGGTAGCCTCCCAGTCATCTCTGATAACAATGATTGGATAATTACCTCACATTGATGGAACTTAAGAATATATCTTAGTAATTTTTCTTAACATAGGATAGCTTCAATGGTCTTCTAAAACATTCAGATATTCCCTAAAAGGTGTTCTATTTTTAAAATAATAAAAAATGCTAACAGTACTTTGTTGATCACTGGGCTGGTTCATGTTTACTGCAGCAGTTAGGAAGCTGCAAGTTCATTACTTTCCTCATTCAGAGAATCACTGGTTTTCTTTCAAGTAAAAGGATGTCAGTAGTCTTCATAGTTAAAGGAAAATGTATTTACGTTTTCTAAGTGTTATGGGCTTGAATTTTATTCATATTCTTGTATTTCTGATGAAAGATCTAAACTGAAGTCTTGGAATTAGCTGTCTTTAAACATTTAATTTGTATTTACATGAAAGGAGTGTATACATATATGAGGAGTAGTTAAAATATCAAATAATGCTAAAAAGCTTATGAAATCTAAAAAGACTTCCATTTTATTTTATTTTTATTTTTAGATTTTTATTTCTACTCCCACCTGTCTTCTCTGACCATTGTTGATCTACTTTCCAGAGGCATCCATCTTTAATTCTTTAAGTTATATCATCTGTATTTATTTTTGTTTCCAAATGATATATATAGTTTCATCTATCTATTTAGTCTTCAATCTTAGACATTTAGACATCCTATTATGAAAGTTATCTTTGTTATATTTTTCTTTTTATCCACCCATTGATTTATATAGTTCAGTTAAGTCAATACTCCAGGGAGCCAAGTGATTACATTTTCTTTTACATATTCTTTCTGCTACAACCTTTTGTTTTTCCTGGAGATAATGATTCATTCTCTCTCTCCATTTACTTATATATTTTTGAACCAATTAATTACTTTCTCTTACCCTCCAATACTATCTTGAAATGCCTCTTAATTCAATTTTCATACAAAGTTATCAGATAAAATTTCAGACTATCTTGTAGACATCTTTTCCCAAGTTCCTGACCTGCTGCTCTATCTGTCCTATTAGACTGGTTTGCTGCTTGGTCTAATTTACAACTATTACCTTTGCATTTTATTTTACCATCTTCCCGTAAACTCTCTTTGCTTTATTGTGTGGGATGCACCATTACTCTGAATCACTTGCTTTCCCTCTTTCTAGTAATTCCCTTGTTTTTCTGGAACATATTATTTTGTAGTTTCCTTAGGAAAGGTTAAAGGGAAGGGATAGTCTTGAAATTTTGTGTATCTGATAATTTTTTAACTCTACTCTCACACTTAATTGATAGCTTGGCTGGGTATAAAATTTTTGATAAAGAGTAATTTTTTCTTCAGAATTGCTTCATAGTTTCCTAACTTTCAAAGCTGTTGCTAGGATATGCAATGCAATGCATATTCCTGATTCTTTGTTAACTTTTCCCGCATTTGTCTGGAAATTTTCTGTTTGTTACCTTATTCCTGGTTCTGAAATTTTAGAATATATACCTTGGTATTTATCTTTCCCATTTATTGTTCTGGGCATTTAGTGGACACTTTTCATCATATTTTACTGGGAAGTTTTCTTGCATTTTTTGTAACTTCTATTATGGATATGATGGATCTTCTGCATTGATGTTCTAATTTTCATATTTTTGTTCTTTTTTCCATGTCTCCTTTTTTGACTTTCTAGAAGACTTCCTTGACTTTGCCATCCCACTACTATATTGAAATTTCTATTTTAGTTATCATATTTTATTTACTAAAATGTATTCCCCCCAAACAAATAAACGTATTCTTTTCCTCTGATGGATCATTTAAAAAGTAACATCTTGTTGTTTTTGTAAATGCAATACTTTTATTTCCTCCCACTGAGGATAATATAGCTATTTTTATTTTCAAGTTATTTTTCCTGTTCTATGAATTGAAATTTTGGAGAAAATTGCTCTCTCCAAATTCCCTTATCTATTTTCCTTCTACCTTTCATGTTGGAGGCATTGTTCATTTGCCTCAAATGATCCATGACTGTTCATTCACATTGATGACTAAAAGCTGAGTAAAAGCCACTCTGCAGCTGTGGCTGGTGTAGCTCAGTGGAGTGAGTGCTGGCCTGGAAACTAAAGGGTTGCTGGTTCGATTCCTAGTCGGGGCACATGCCTGGGTAGCAGGCTAGGTCCCCAGTAGGGGGTGCATGAGAGGCAATCACACATTGATGTTTCTCTCCCTCTCTTTCTCCTTCTTTTCCCCTCTCTCTAAAAATAGATAAATAGAAATTTTTTTTTTTAAGCCACTGCGTGTTGATATTGTTGACTGATGGGCCTCCTAGGGCAACCAGATGACAACCAGCTTTTTGGTTGGAAACCCTCACATCTCAGTCTCTATAGGTTTTTATTCTCAAGTGGTTCAACTTTACCAGGAAAATATTCTCCAGTTTACTATTTTGGGAGTAAAGACTGGACTGCTAGAATTCTGAAACTACTCAAAGAGGGTTTGGGAGAGGTCTCTTTCTTCAGCATATACACTTTAATATTAGTTTCTGATTTTGGCTCAGCATCTCTCTTGTGTCTGGTGTCCTCAATCCTGTAGTCTCTTTTGTTCATTGTACCCAGCACGTATGGCCCATCTCACTCAGGAACTGGGATGGCGTTTACTTCTTAGTGTGGGGTAGGGACCTTGGGGCAGGTTGCTTCTCAAACAGACTTCCAAGTAATGTTTCTTTCTAACTCTCGATCTCACCAGGCTTCTCTAATTCTTGAGGCTTTTTTTGGAATTGTGTTAGCTTATTTCTTGGCTAAATAGTTGTTACCATTGTTCCATGATTTTTCCATCTTAATATATTGTGGCTCTGGGTTATATATGTCTTCTGGTTTTGTAAAATGGAGACTCTGCTTCTGTTTTTATTCACATTGATATTTTGGGGGCTAGAGCATAGAATGAAAATGTTTGCCATTCTTAATGTATATAATGTATTCACCTCTCAAATCACTATTCTTTACAACCATAAGGAAAAACTGAATTAATGCATTTGCTAGTTATCTTTACTGGGGATTTTGGCTAGTGCTTCTCTTTAATTGTGAGATGTGTTTTTTCATTGGACGATGAGAAACAAAAGATGCCAGAAACAGTCTGACCAAAGTAGCCGTGGTTATATGAACATAGAAAATTTATTCTTGAGTTTTTAATATAAAAATGTAACTTAAATGAACAATGATACCAGTAAGTAAAAATTAGAATGCATTAATCATTAAAAACACTTCATTAAGTGCCAGGCTCTTAGACTACAGAAAAGAATGACTAAATTATATACTCTGTTAGAAGAAAAAGCCAGAAGTTGTTACCCATTCAAAACCTTTTGTACCCTGTCCACAAAATCAGGAGACGTTGTTTTCTGCTCTTCTCATCAGTTCCCAGGATGCAGGTTGCTTTGTCTGTGACATTTTCTCCTTTGCAAGGCTTCCATTGCAAACAGGCCCTGATACGATACAGGTTGTCATGTGAGTAGTAGGAATCACAGTTAACTAACTCAAGAATCCAGGAAATTCTGCATTGAATTTATTTTTCTGGAAATAATTCAATTTAAGCTTGGGGCCCCACCCTCTGGACATGTGATTCATCTGAACTCAAACTTGAGCCCCTGCCCCCCTCAGTTCTGCAGTCTTCCCTCACATTATCAAACCAAGGTTATCAAATAGTGATTGTGCATGTGAAATCTGGAGCCAATAGCCTGGGCTTAAATCTTGGCTGTGATAGTTCTTAGTTGTGTAATCTCAGGCAGCTTGTCACCATGTCCATGCCTGTTTTTCATCATCTCTAAAATGGGAAAATAATGGCATCTACTCAGGTTTGTTGGGCATTAGATGAGTCAATATATGATAATTATTTTAAGGAGAGCCTGGGATATAGACTATAGCATGTGATTAACTATTACTATTATTACTTTTATATTTGGACTCACTGAGGTTGACAGTTGTCTGACTTTCAGATAAATGATTCAGATATTTTTATTTGTTTGCAAATACCTCTTCGATAGCATTTTTATGGTGTGGAGAGGAGAGCTGAGTCTGGGGTGAGAAGTCCTGGCTTTGTGGAGGATTAACCTCTAAATATCAGTTTCTTCATCTATAATTCCAGAGAAATCTTCCTCCCTGTCCGTATTTTCATCATTTTTATGCTCTGCATCATTTCTCACTAACCTGTGTAGAAATAGACCTCTTTTGTAATATGGAAATTTCCTTCCCTGAAAGCTGGTGGTTTAATGATCAGCAACAGAATTTATTCAACAGCCGAATGCATTTGCTCTTCTTGATCTTGAAAGAACTGGAACAAAGGAGAAGTGAAGAACCATGCCTCTCCATGTTATCTTGATAAAGGCATTTTCATTTTTTATTGGCCAACATTGTTCTAACATTCTGTTGTTGCCTTTGCTTCACAGAATACTCTCACTTTTTTCAACAACCTAGGTCCTTTCTATTTTCTGTCTTGTATTTAGATTCTGCCTTAGGTGCATGATTTCACTTTCCCTTGTGAAAAAATCTAACACTCACAAAGAATTGGAAATGAGAATGGTGTTTGTTTCCTTATTAATTTCATTATTGCCTTCTCCTAAGTCCTATGTTAATTGGTAACATCTCCATGTGACCTGCTTCCTTTTTATGTGTTAGATTACAGCAACTCGGTGTTCTGGATATCAAATGGGACCTATCTGTGGGGGAACTATATCATAGCAGGGAGTAATTTAAATATTTAAAAACGAATTTTTATGTGTTGTGAGAGAAGGGAGTCCAAGAGCAAAAAAGGTAGAGAAATAATGCTTTACAAAATGCTCTCCCTGATGTTGCTTCATCCGATCCTTGCCTTTCTGAGAAGTAGCAGGCTTGCGGTCTATCTTAGAGAAGAGACTGAGGACCTCATTAGGAGAGATTCGCTTACCCAGAGTCACACTGCTAGTGCATGGGAGAGTTGGGGCTTGAATCCTACTCTTTTCACAACTTCATGATACCTACATCAGGACACTGCAGTTGTGACTTATCCAGAGGGGGCTAGGTTCTTTGGTTGCTAACGATCTCTCTGGCTTTCATTTTAGTGGTGTTGCCTGTGTACTGGTATTAGAAAAAAAATAAGCAATATGGGCAGAGTGTTTCAAGTCCAGAGGACCCTGATCTGGTGCATGTTATTCCCAGTGACTCACAGCTAATGATGTATGTCTTGATTAACAGGGAGTGTATGCCTGAGACACTGGGCTCCAGGGGAAGAACTAACACTATGAGTCAATCAAGTACAGCTTTCTGTACATGTGTGACAGCTAAACCATCCCAGAGCACATTTTGACCATGACTGTTGGTCAAACTTATTAGTGACAGTTATTCTACAGAGGACATGTTTGAATTGCATCTTCAGTCTGATTGGAGAGGTAGAAGAATTGGGAAGACTCATACCCCCCCGGCCTTGGAGACAGTGTTCAGGACTGTTACTCTTTGAGGCAGGTGACCACCTATGTTAATAGCAGAGAGAGCTGTAGATATATTCGGAGCTGTGGCTAGACAATGCATGTGGTAGAGGGAATTGGCTTACTAAAGCATTTTAACATGCACAGAGGATTGTGCATTAAGGCTGAGTAAATCTTGGATATCATTTTACAGGTGGGAGGACTGAGGCCCCCAAAAGCAAAGTGATGTGTCTAAGGTCACTTGCAAATTAGTGGTAAAGCAGTACCTAGAATCTAGATATTTTTCCTTCTTTTGTGTTCTTTCCTAGGCAGGGGATTTTAAAGCACTGGTTTCAACTTGGACTTGCACATTGGAAGCACCGTGGAGCTTAAAAATGCTGATGCCTAGGTCCCACCACTAGGGGTTCTGATTTAGTTTGTGTGGAGCGTACCCTGGATATTTGGATTTTTAAAAGCTTCCCAGGTGATTCTAATATGCAGCAAAGTTCAAGACCCCTGGGCTAGTGATTCTAAAACCTGGCAAACATTAAAATCACCATGGGAGTTTTGAAAAAGTATGTATTTCTGAAACTCCATCCCAACACAATTAAATCAGAATCTCTGGAAAGAAAATTAAAAGGGAATAGAAGAGGGCGTGTCTTTGGATGGATCCATCCTCTTTCATTCTCTCTTTTGATCATAAATCCTGACTTCTGAAATGACACCCGCTCTGCTACACACCCGCTGCCGTGGTCAGGTGTCAGGGACTCGCAAAAGGAGGCAGGACTTCTTGATGTCAGCTGCAAACAGTCCCTTTTCCTGGTTTTCATTTCAGCGATGCTGTTACTTGCGTGGCGTTGTTGGAAAGTATGATGAGGAAGGCAGAGCGCTGCAACCTGAGGGCACTCCTGATGCTGATGTGTCTAATCCCATTGGGTCACCGCTTGTGGTGGTTCGGTTAGACTAACCTGGGAAGCTTTTAAAGGACACTTTGGCACCATCCCTCAAATATTCTTATTTAACTGGTCAGAAGTGGGGCTTGGGCTTTGGTATTTGTGAAAAGTTCCCAGGTGTGCTCAGGAGCTGGAACAGCATTGAAGGCTACTGGGTGGTAGGCATCTCACTTGCGCACTCATGGCTTGAGCAATTGTGTCCTGGTTCACTTGCCCAGCATGGAAAGAAGTCTTTGCTGTGCCTTTGCTTTGCAAGCCTGCAGTCAGAGAGAAGTTATTCAGTGTCCCATCAGCAGGTGGCCTTAATGTCATTCTGCTCATTGCTGCTGGGCAC
This sequence comes from Micronycteris hirsuta, assembly GCA_004026765.1. NCBI lineage: Eukaryota > Metazoa > Chordata > Mammalia > Chiroptera > Phyllostomidae > Micronycteris > Micronycteris hirsuta. The sequence continues at coordinate 22,941 of PVJI01008123.1, forward strand.
CTTCAGTTCACTTTGGAAATAGTGGGTCTCTGTGCGCCCTGCTCCTGACCCCAGGAATTCAAGGCCAGGGACCACAGCGAGTCTTGCTCTGAGGAACCTGTTGGGGTTTGCGTAGGAACTGTGAGGATGACTGTAGGAGTTCACCACTTACCCATTCTGGCCTTCTGGGCCTTTGACCACCACATACTTTAAGTTTCAATAAAGATGGTCATGCTGCAGTCAAGTGAAAAACCAAAACCTTCTTAGTAGAGAAAGGCTGGAGGGAACCAGAAGCAGTAGATTAGGAAGGATTTTAGGTGATAAGAAGCTCTATGTTTTGATTTTGATTCTTTGAGGGAATCTGACATCATCCTTCCAGCCTCTGGAGCTCAGCATTCTCAGAGTAGCTTTTCTACCTTCATAAAGCTGACCGAAAAGGCCCAAGTGTTCAGGTTAGTTCTGATCTCCTTGGATTGGGAGAAAATGGAAACGTAATCATGTGGTGCTTAAGGTTCCCATTTGGAAGGTACTGTGGAAAAATATGAAGACAAACAGAGAGGGAGAATCATCCCATGGAAGCTTCCTTAGCGTTCTACCTGCTTAGTGCACGAAATGCAGGTGGGATTGGGGCTGGCAGGCCTTGGCCCAGGTGTCCTCGGTGCCTCCTGGCTCCTTGGTGCAGACCGCACCTCCTCTGTGGATGCCTGCGCTTCCTTTCAGCTGAGTTAAGCATTGCTTTCTCTCCCACTCTCTCCCAAGCACTTTTTTGCTTCTTCTGGGCAGTGATGTATATATACATCTTGCACGTTTTCTCTTCCTTTGGACGAAGGTGTTTTGGGCAAGAACCCCGCTCACTCATTTCTTGGATTTTGTACCTAACACGGTACGTCTACATAGTTGATGCTCACAGAATTTTTTTTTTAATAAGTAAATGATTGAAAAGGTCTTCTGCTCTCTCTTCTGTCTTCTTGATTTGGATACTGAAAGCATTTCCTCTCAGGTTCTTGAAGTTAACGTTTAAATGATACCTTTGTGGGTGGTAGTTGTAGCAGTGGAAGAGGCTCAAGCTGATCATTTTCTTCAAAAGTTTTTTGTTTTTTTAATCCAAGTGGTCAGCAGTGCTGGGGAGTTCAGAAGAGAATTTTGGAGCCAAGGTCTATCCCTTGCCTGACCTCAGTGACCCTTGAAAGGTCTCACATATGAGCTGTAAGGCAAGGGAACTGATTGAAACAAGGCAAAGAAATAAAACCCTTTAACATTAACAGGAACACAGCCAGAGAGAGGGACTCGCCTCCCTCAGTGCCTGGCACTTGGCAGATACACAGTAAATATTTGTTGGATGAACTTGTCTAATATAACCTGAGAAGGCACCAATTCCCCAAGGCTTCAAGTAGCTTCTAATGTGTGGCTTGGCTCCATTTCTGTTGCTTTTCTAGCATGACGGAGACCCTATTAAGTTGAGGCGATTCATTAGTCATTGCCAGAACAGTTTTATTGGGATGACTATTACCATGTATTTAACTTCTCAGATCCCCATAGCATTTTATTGGTGATTATTGTTCCACTAATCTATTCAACGGTGATGGAGCTGTATTCTGTTTTAGCAAGGGCCAATCTATTCAGCTAGCTGCATGCCCAATGAGCCCCTGGATAAAGTCCCCACAGAGACCTCCTAGAATATGTCAGGGCCTTTAATTATGTGGTGCTAATAGACATCACACAGTTTCTTTTGGCATTTTCACTAGACAAGCTTTATCGACATCTGTGATTATCACCGTGTAGAAAACTTACTAGCGAGGGTACAATTAAGATAGGTTTCAAGGGACCAGCATCTGGGAAATTATTGAGATTTTTTTAGGAGAGAAATAAAAGATAACTAACAGGTGTCTAGGGCTTTCGTTTTTAAGGACTTTTCATGTTTACGTGTATACCTCGCAGAAACCAATTATTTAAATAGAGTGTTCTTTTTGTTTTGATTGTCTTGAAAGAGTTCTATAAATTCTCCTGATCTAAGATGTGTTCATGTATAGAGAAGGAAGGCAAATATCTATGAATAAGTATAGTTGTAAACCAAGGCTTTTGGTTGTTGCAAAATGTTATATTTGCCATTCTAAGAAGTTAGAATTTTTGATGTCATATGGTGACATATGATGTTTTCTGATGTTTTTTTAGCAGCAGTAGAAATATTGTTTTTTGGAGGGGAGGAGTGAAAGTTGGTATGGGACCCCAATATATGTGATACGTAGATGAACTGTTCAGTTGATCCAGAGTGTGCTCTTCCCGCACCCCCCTTTGTAGGTCTCTGCCCCCACACACCATCCATTCTGAAGCCCCTTTCGGAAACCCTTAGGTCTACACAGCTTAAAAACTGTTTCCCTACGGAGTACAGTTTATAGATGAATTCTCTGGAGTGAAAGTAGACTGTTCCTTCCCTGAAAAGACACCTTGGTAAACTTTCAGTCACCTCTTCTTTCCCTGAACTCTCTTTATTCTATTCAATAGCAGTTGTAATAGCTGACAGATCAGCCCAATTTTAAAACATTTCACTTGTTTAATCTTTAGTGTCGTTGCTAAGGGAGATCCTCAGGAAATGTGTTTCCAGTGTGACATTCTCAGTAGATAACAAGTGCAAAGTGTAAATGTGGTAGTGTCAGAATCTGTTATCATCCTAATGCACAATAACACATACAATGCAGAAGGTACAGCATGATAATCGTGCTCTCATGAAACATCCTTGCTAGATGTTCTTTTAAAGAAAAGCATTAATTCCAACATCTAGTAAGTATTCCACACATAAGAGTTTATTCAACAAATAATTGAGGCTTAAATTAAGAATAATTTATATACTCTGATTTTAAGATTTTTGAGGCAGACATTATATAAAATTTTATTGTCTATCATGACTTAGCAGAACAGTCACATTTTGGGCGATTGTATAAAGGAAAAGGCACTGAATAGGGAGTCTCATCATGTGGGCTGCAGTCTTGCCTTGGCACAAATGAGTTGGACCATCAAAACTCAGAGAGGCTAAATTATGTGCCTAAGTTTCTTATCTATAAAACAAGGAGGTTCAACTTGATCTAAGGTTCCTTTCAACGGGAGCGTTCCACAGACATCCACGATCTATGGTGTTTGCAACGGTGCCACTGCCTTTATTTACTACATGTGGGTGAGCTCCACCGGAGAGACCAGCCTGTGATCCGTGCTCCTGCACTCCCCGGTCTCGTTAGCAGACGCTTTCTCCAGTCTGCCAGTCTAAACCGTGCTGTGCAAACTCCCCCTCATGGGAAATCTTGCCCGAGTCAGAAGAGGATTTCTGCATTCTCGTTCATGGCTCTCAGCAGAACAGAGCGTTTATCCTGCTGCTTGAGATTAGCAGTTGGCACGTCTGTTAAGCAGCCCATGGTTAGATTCTGCACATCAGATGCCTTATTGACTCCGTTTGCTCATCATGAATCTATATTTTTGTGGCATCATTTTTATCTTCTAAAATATACATTATGATAAATAAAATGAACTACATTTGGCACCTTTTAATACTATAATTATCTTTTTATAATAGCTAGTTAGAATGTAGTGCTTTTATCCACAGTATCTTGTCTTAGGTAATCATTCGTTTATCTTTAAATCTTCCTGACTCAGAACCTCCCCTAGTATATCTGCATTTCTCTCTATCATCACATCTATTTACTTTTGCTTTACTTCCTCCTGGTTAAGTGTCACTTCTCTGTACCAAGACTCTTAAAAAAAGGCACAGAGATACAATTGTAGGTACTTGGTTGAGAGATTTTCGTGAGTGGCATTAATCTAATTGTAAAAGTCCTCTTCAGGGGTCTTTTTGAAGCTTTAGTGTCAATAAAAACCACCAAATTTGTTTTGTTTATTACAACACTAATTTGGCACCTATTAACCTGAGGATTTTGATTCATTCGTTCTGGGGTGTGTCCCAGGGATCTGTCAACAAACCCAGGTGATCCCAATGCAAGGGAACTTTCCTGCTGTGGGGTGCCAGCAACTAGGGTGGGGTGCGCAGCTACGCGGCTGGGGCGCAGTGCTGCAGGGTCCCCGGGGGGCTAAGTTGGCTCCCTCTGTCTGTCCTGGGACACGGACTGCACTCGCTGTTCTCTTGGGCCAGTTATTTTTGTCACTTTCACAGATGAGGCATTGCTTCTGGAAGCATCCATCTTTTTCCTAGATGGCTTTTATGTAGGCTAACTTGAGAATCCCTTCTTAAGAGAAACAACGCAAATGGATTTTAAGTCTTTTGAAAATCTCCTAGCCAAATGCCTGTAAGGAAGGAATATATGAATCTCAGTGTTTGGATTTAGAAAAGTAACATCCTAAGCAGAGCAGTGATACAAGAATAAATAGATAATAAACTGGAAGGAAAGCAGATACATATGATATTCAATAAGTAATATATCTCAGATATAATAAATGCTTCTCAGGGCTTCCTGCATTGATGGTCACTTCATTCTCTGAAAATTAATACCTAGTCTCCGTTCAGGGTCAGGTATACAAAAGCATTCTCATTAGACTGCTCTATTGGAATGACCCTCTTACCCCTAATGAAGCCCAAGTGAACATTCTAGATGGTATTTATTCAACCATAGCTCCAGGCCATTTACATTTAAGTCCCCTGAAAGTCTGAATAAAAAATGCAGGTTACTGGGTTCTACCTTTAATACAGTGGAATACTGGGAGTAAAATTTGGGAATGAACCTGCATTTTTATAAAGCTTTGAACCAATTCTTATACTAAAGACTGAGGATCATAGCTTAAAGATGCTGCTATAATAAAGTAGAGCTCAGTAGAAAACACACAAAACAACCCTGAAGAGTGGTGAGAAGGGAGTACCCGAGATCTTAGAAATTTCAGGAAGCTGAGGTTTTCAGCAAGCGTCTGAACCCACGGTGGTGGGGCTGGTATGCCAATTCTGTCCTGAAACACACTGCTCCAGTTTTTCTGTTTAGAGACTGAACAGCTCCGTATTGTGAACTGATCTTAGCCAATTTGACTGTTCAGCAATGTTCAGATCCATTTGTTAAAATTCCACAAGATTCCTTTTATGTCCATTCTCTCCGCGATGTTTCTACTAGGTGGCATTTTATACCCAAAACAGACTTAGGCCAAATTCTGCCAAACTTTCCCATTTTATGAGCCAGGAGACACCAAAATAGTCATGCTACCTATTGTAAACCAGGAAGGTCTTTATTTCTCTGACTTCTGGCAGTTTTGTAAGACTCTTAAACGAGAGGTTCTCTGCGAGGCTGATGCAGCGCCACTGTGGTGACTGGACACCGCCTTTCTGTTTGGGTCAGAGGGCAGTCCTCTGTGAAGTAGGAAGGACATAGGACTGAAAGGAAGCTCCAGGTAGTCCCAAGGCTTAGAGTACTGGGGGTTTCTCCTGGTTCAAGAACATTTAGTGAGGCCCTAACAGTCTTTCTAGTCCATGATATATTCTGAATTTCACTTATTTCTATTTATTTTACCAAAGAAAAATAATTTCTAACAACGCTTATGCTAAAAAACAAACCATCTGGTGTTGATTCCAATAACCATTTTGAAGTTCTTACTAAAATCCTCTGGAGGGTGGTATTCCTGATAAGTGTATTTCAAATATGAAACAGATGCCTATTTAGTTGTTACACAATCTATTTTAAAATAGATGCCACACAGTGTGTTTTAAAGTAAAATACCAAACAGCCAGTTTTTGCACATGACTGATTATTTCCTTCTTATGTAATGGGTTGGCCTCAAACTTTAGCAGCACCTTAATAATCCGTGTAAAGTTCTGGATAGAAGATGGAAGAGCACTGAAGTTTCCAACCAAGTTTTGGGTCTTATGTGTCTTACAGTATTTAACATCTGAAGGAGTAGTATTGGGGAAACTAGTTTCATTATTCATCTCCAGCCTTCCGCTTCCTGCCGCAAGGGGGCAGCATTACCCTCAGTTGAGGGCTGTTAAAAATTATAACCTCCCTGTCAGTTTGTGTTGTTAAAAGGATTCAGAATACCCATCAAGTAAAGTAAAACACCTAAATGGCTAGGTGCAAAGTTGGGCTTGCAGCTATACAGCAGTCTCCCGGAGAACAGATCTGCCTTGAGCTGAAAGCGTTGGGAGTAGGTAGGGGCTGAGGAGGTAAACTGAGGGTAGGGAGCCAACCACCAACAAGATAATAAGACAGATAACTAAGGTGGCAAAACAAGCGGTAAATTTTGGTGTCAGGATGATAAAAAGGACTGGAAGAACAGGCAAGTCTAAGATGGGATTTTATGTTTGTTGTGTGGTGTAGAATGGAAATTCCTTTATGTTAAAGGTTTTACGTGTGCAGCAGGGGCGTGAAGTTAACACCAAAGGTGACTTTGGGAATGTGAATCTCCAGGACATTTATACAGATGTCACTAAAGGTAGTGGAACTTTCACAGTACAGGGACTGGTGATTTGAGAAACTCTTGTCTACATTTTAAGTCACAGAGGAACCCCATTCTCAGGCAAAGGCTAGTGATTTATTTCAATAAATACTTCTGGAGGACCTATTTATTATTTACTTAGCCAGGTGTTGGTAAATTATCCAAAGGAAATATTAAATAGTCCTTACTCTCCAAGAATTTATTTGCTCTGTAGGGAAACATAATAATTCTATTTAAATGTTTGACATGTGCAGTGAGCAGCATTGTCTTTGAAGCTGTTGACCTGTCCAATTCAGGACACTTGGGAAGGGACAGACCAACTGGGAGTCGTGGTTGTCGGCTTTGGCCACACATTGGAATCGCTTAGGGAACCATTTAAAGCTTTTAACACACACAAACACACATATATTCCTAACCCAGCATTATTGCTATCCTCTATATTTTTCTTTTCTCATGTTTCAGATGTAAGTCAAAGAAACCTAAGTTTCCCATATTACTCCTATTTTTCAGGGGTGCATAGTTTCTAAAATGTCACATTCTTTCTTTTAGCTTCCACTTGTGTATAACAAGGCAATGAGTGTTCATTCTAGAAATCCCTAAACCACAAGAACTTATCTATAAGTGCTTCAGGGCTGAAGTGGTCCATATACTTCCTCTAGCCAGCGTATCTGACGCAACGGCATTCCAGCCCAATGGAATAATGTCAGTCTCTTGGAACGCAGCGTGTGGTATTTGACATATATGGTCCTGCTCTAACAATGAAGTCAGTCTCTTTAGAAAATACTCCGAGAAAACAATAAAGGAATATATATAACAGAAGGACATTGCCCAAGCCAAGTCAAATCACTCTTGTTATCAGCTCTGGAACAAGACATTAATAATGTTTGAGTTTATCTTGTTTTATATAATAAGTACACAGTCATTCCTCTATCCTTTCTTTTTTCCATGCCCAAAGTTCATCAGTAACCCTATTGAAAAATGATCCTTGTTCTTTTCTTCTTTTGCTTGCAATGCTGTTTTGGCTCCTCTAGTCAAATGAGTCATTCCTGGAATGTTCAGTTTGTTTTATGGCCGTGGCACTCTGGGAAAGCAGAGCATCTCACCTGTCTCACTGTATGGCTCATTCTAGCTGGGAAACCCCTCAACATCTGTGTCTGTAATAAAAGACCCTACAAAAGCAAAATAAATCATTTTCCTACCACCTCTTCTCCGGTACAAGTAAAGGCTGATCACCTACAGTCCCAAGCCTGGCCCTGAATTGGGTTGCAGTATCTGATCTGATGGCACAAAACAGGATTGATACCTGCCACCATAAAACATCAATGGAACATAAATTAGGAAGAGAATACTTTCTAACTCTGGCCCCGAGCAGTGACTGTTTGGGAGCAAGCCATGCTGTTGGTCAGTGAAAAGAGAAAGCAACTTTACTTAGCAGCAAGGTAGGCTGTACTAGGATTACATTATGTACTATTCCTAGTTCTTTTTATTGATTTCCAAATAATGAGTTGAAGCATGAGGATCCTCTCTAAAGGTTTTCAAGGTTTTACTACTAAAATGTTATCAGAAAGTTTCTAACCATGGCTAGAGAAGTATGTGAAACTAATCCAGGCACAGAGGTTGCTGGGTATAAGGACCTTGAGTATATAAGATGATTTTGGCTGGCCCCAAGACGAGGTCTTACATAATACTTACAAGAATGTTTCAGAGTTGTAACTAAGTTGGCTTCAGATGAACAAATGCTCCTCCTCTCTGTCCTTCCCTTGGCCGCCATGCGTTTTCCTGATATGAGGCCCAAGATTTTTAAATTTCCAAAATGGAAATAAATGATTTGTTTTCATTTCTCATTAATGCAGATTTTTGGGGGGCAAATAACTCAAGAAACCCATGAGGATAAAATAAGAAAATAAATCTCGCCCATTATGCTGTCACTCAGCAATAATTACTCATTGCATGTTAGCATGTCTGCTTCCAGTCTTTGTGTGTGTGTGTGTGTGTTCTCACACACACACACTTTTCAAAAGTGGGAACTGAGTAGAGATAGTATGTGATCTATATGGCAACTAAATAAATAGCACCCCTCCTCTGCACCATTTTTTAATTGATTATTAGCAACAAAGTTTTAAATGCAAATGAAGTCAAAATATCACATCAACTACCGATCAACTTTTAAGATTGGAGGGTGTTTTATGACTGCAGTCAGTAGGACTTCCTAATACTGAGACTTATTAGTAGGTAGAATTAATATAGTTAATTAGATCACATAATAAAATATGTCCATTTTCACATAGTTTTTTTTTTTATTGTGTGTCCCTTTGATTGAATGGAATACAAAATTTAAAGACTAGTGGAAGCTAAATAATGACAGAGAGGACACTTATTGTAAAGAAGTAGAAGAGTCCATAGAAATCTAGAAGGACCCCAACTATTTTAGCTCACAAAGAGCAGGAATTGAGGCAATTCCAGGTGCTGGTCACTCTCCGGGAACTCATAGTGGTGTACGAGGGCAGAGTTTATATGCAACATTCCAGCATATCCTGTTCTCCTAACTTTTGGTGGTAAAGTCACTATTTTTAGTTTATCTATTAGTTACCTCTGTAATTTCCAATGTTAGAGTTGAACCACTACTCTGACCTTATCAGCTTTCAACTGTATCTCCAAACTCCCAACACCCTGCTCTTTAAAGATGAGCCCATTCATGTCCCTTTCCTTTCTTCAGCCTGTGCCGACCCCGGTGAGCTGTGCTATGGTTTAACATCATAAGGAAGATAAGTTGAATGTATTTTTTGTAAACCATAATTAAAATCTTTCATGCTGTGTCTACGGGTTCATTCTAAAAGTTGAAAACTAATATACAAAAATGTTTATGTCTTTACAATATGTAAAATTTGTGAATTTCTAAACAGAAGTGCTCTGATGATAATTTCTTTTCTATATTTCAATATTATAAATCCCACTCAAGGTGAAGAGTCTCCTTTTGTACACTCCACCAGTGAATCAAAACCATGCCTCATTTTGGTTACTTCACGTATGGTCCGTGATATGTTCATACAGAATTTTGTTTTTCCTGGAATTTTTTTAAAACAGCCCTATGGGATATAATTTACATATCATAAAATTCATCCATTATAGGTATACATTCAATGGTTTTTAAAGCAACTTTATAGGGTTGTGAGACATCCACCAAGTCTGGATCTGAAATACTTCCCTTACCTTCAGAAGTTCCCTTGTGCTTCTTCCAGGTCAGTCCCTGTTCCCATCTCCAGCTCTAGACAAGGACTAACCTGCTTTCTGTCTGCATGGATTTTCCTTTTCCGTACCCTTTGTATACATGGAAGTGCTGTATTTTGTTTATTCATTTGCCACTAGTTGAGGGGCATTTGAGTTAATTCCAGTTTTTGGCTACCATGGGTAACACTGCTGTAATATTTGCCTGCCAATCTTTGTGAGCACATGTTTTCATTTCTTCTGGGTGGAAATAAAGCGTAGAAATCACTGGGTCATATGGTGAGTGTATATTTAACATTTGAAAGAAACAGCCAAACTGTTTTCCAAAGTGGCAGTATCGTTTTACAGTCCCACTAGTAATGCATGAAAATTGCTGTGTTCCCATATCCTTACCAATACTTGGTATAGTCATTCTTTTGGATTAAAGTCATTTTAGTGGGTATGCAGTGATACTTAATTATGGTTTAAGTTTGCATATTCCTAATGATACTGAGCATCTTTTCATCTTATTAGCCATTTGTATAGCTTCTTTTGTGAAATATCTATTAAAAAATTTGCCCATTTTTAAATTGGTTTTTTTATTTTCCTATTAAGCTATAAGAAAATTTTATATATTCCAGATACAAGTTTTCTATTACATATATGATACGAAGACATTTTCATCCCTTATTTCATATTTTCATATGGATTTTTGTCTATTTTCTTAATAGTGCCTTAATATAGCTGAAGTTTTAAAATTGATGAAGTTCAACCTTCCACTTTTTTTTTCTTTTAGATCATTACTTTAGTTATATTTAAGAAGTCTTTGCCCAAATCAAGGTTACTAAGATTTTTTTAAATATCCATCTAGAAGTTTTATACTTTTACCTTATTTAAGTTTATGATCTATTTTGAGTTAATTTGTTGTGAATATAAGGCAAAAATCTAAGTTTTTTTCCTTTTCTTTTCTTTTCCTTTCAAGAATCTCCAAGACCACTCTCAGGTTCAATAATTTACTCAAGGACTCACAGGACCCAGAAAAGCTGTTGTATTCATGGTTATAGTTTATTACAGAAGGCTTTATTATCAATTGAAATCAGCAAAGGAAAAAGTGTACTTAGAACAGATTTTAGGAAAAAACAAGTGCAAGCTTTTAGTTGTCCTCTACCGGTCTTGCCTGGACAGTGCTTCGTCCTCCCACCCGCGAGTGCGACAGCCCGTGTAAGGTGCTGTCCGGCGGGGAAGCTCACCCAGGTTCAGCGTTTTCATTCGGGCCTGTAATCCCAAAGCAGCTTTCCCCAGCAAGCTGTTTTGACTACTTTAGCTTTAGAGCAAGTTTTGAAATTAAGTATTATACTCCTCTAACATTTGTTTTTTCAAAATCATTTTGGGCCTTTGCATCACTATATAGAATTTATTTTCTGTCTGTAATCTCTGTCTTTAAATTCTTGGTTATTCTATTACAGTTGTCCCAATCTTCCCCCCTTTGCCCTCCTCTGCACAGCCCCCCACCACCATGCAATCTCTTTTTAAAAACAATAATTTTTATAGTATTTTTTCCTTTACCATTATCCCCCCATACCCTCTTTCACCTCCATCGACCCCTGTTTGCCCCACAATCAGCACATTGTTGTTTGTGTCTGTGAGTCCTTTCTCTTTTTTTCTTTTTTTCAAAAAGATTTTATTTATTTATTTTTAGAGGGGAAGGGAGGGAGAAAGAGAGGGAGAGAAACATCAATGTGTGGTTGCCTCTCATGTACTGCCTACTGGGGACCTGGCCCGCAACCCAGGCATGTGCCCTGACTGGGAATCAAACCACCGACCCTTTGGTTCTCACTCCGGCACTCAATCCACTGAGCCACACCAGCCAGGGCTCTCTCTTTTTTTCTTCTTGCTCTACCTCTCCCCCAACCATTCCCAGAGCTGTTAGCCTGCTCTCCACTATATAAAATTTTCAATTTATACAAAGAAGCCTGCTGGGATTTTGATAAGAGTTGCCTTGAATCTACAGTTTGCAGAGAATTTCCATCTTAACAATATTGAATCTTATAATCCATGAACATGGGATATCTTTCCATTATTTTAGAATTTCTCTTAGTAATGTTTTATAGCTTCCACTGTATAGGTATTATACTTTAAAAGTATTTCTGTGTTCTTTTTGATGCTATTGTGAAAGAAATAATTGCATTTTCAGTTTCATTTTTTGATTGTTCTGCATGGGAGAAAAGTTCCATGCAGTCCTTATCATATTCCTTTTTCTTTTACTAATCTTTGTGCATTTGTTCCCATCTTTTACTACTTTGTTTATTGCTTAAAATCATTCTATTTGTCTTTTAAATACATTGATGTTCAAGATCTTTGACATTTTTTTCCTTTAGAAACTCTTTATTTTGTCACCCTTATTTTCATTATGTTGAGTTTGTGGAAGAACATCTTAAGACCACTCAGTGGTTGTTCCTACCCACTCGGTGGCCTGCACAGTGGGGACTGCAGACCAGTCTTCAGTGGCAGGTTGAGCAACCCGGTCTTCAGTAGGAAACTGCTAAATAGGTACAGAGGGCGCCTGTGCTTTCAGACCAGTCAGTGACCTCAGGCTGAGCAGCAGTGAACTCAGGAGCTGGAGCCATCCATTCACCCTGAAATGCCTCCTTGGTCACAGCCTTTTCAGCAGTGGCCTGCTCTTTCTTCTCAATCTCTTCAGGATCCCTGTAGAAATAGAGATCAGGCCGGACTTCCCATGGGTGCTGTCAGGAGATGGTGCCACGCATGCGCAGAACTTCCCGGGCAGCATCCACTACATCAGAGCCACTGAGTGAGCCCCTTTTTAGGATCTCATAGCAGGCTTCATTAAGGTGGTCTGAAAACAGAAAGGCAAGTAATGACTGAGAGGCTCAAGTAGAACAAGAAATATGGAGAAAAAGCAAAACACCATTTTTCAAATGTTTTTCTCTTCTTCGAGCTCACATACATTCAAATCCCAGTTGTAGCAAGGATTACTATCAAACTCAGTCACTGGGCAAGAGACCCTGGTGGTGGTAGCAGAAAACTTGCCCCTCATGTAGCCCACTGTCTACACTGTGAGTTCATTAGCCACCGGTGGCCTGGACTCTGAGCTCTGATAATGTGCAGGACCTTGACTTCTTAATGTAACTTCCTGATTGTTTTCTAGGCTTGATTTAAAACAATCAAACTGAGTTTAATTTTTTTCACTATTTCTTATGTCTTACATCTTCCTCTTGTTTTGATATTATTCATATTTTACTGATGAACATCTTTCGTTTATAAGAAAGAGTATGTGGACAGTTAAGTGTTTGAGCTGCACGTCTGCAAATGCTTTTACTTGCATTATTACTTGAATGTATAGCTTGGCTGGCTGTAGAATTTTATACTCAAAATTATTTTTTCTTTGGACTTAGAAGACATATTCCATTCAATTTTGCTCATGAATAAGACTGATGCTGTTCTTATTGTTGTTCCTTTATGCAGAAGCTTGTAGGCTTTTCTCTTGGTCCTTGAAGGTCTTAAATGCCACCAGGATAAGTCTGAATGTTAGTCTCTTTTTTGTTTATACCACTTAGTAATCATTGGACTAATTTGGTCTGAAGACATGTTTTTCAACTTTGTGAAAAATTTCCCATTATTTCTTTGATACTTTGTTACTGAACATTTTTTTTCTTTTTTAAAAGATTTTTTTTTTAATTTTTAGAGGGGGAGGGTGGGAGAAAGAGAAGGGGAGAAATATTGATGTGTGAGAGATACACGGACCAGTTGCTTCTCACATAACTCCAACTGGGAACCTGGCCCACAACCCAGGCGTGTGCCCTGACAGGGAATTGAACTGGCAACCCTTTGATTCATAGGCTGGTGCTCAATACACTAAGCCACACAAACCAGGGCTGAACATTTTTCACTTCTTTATTTCTTCTGTATCTGTTAGTTAGATATTAAAACTCTTAGTCTGATCCTCTTGGTCTTTAAATTTTCCCTCTTTTATCCTCTCTAATTTTCTGAATTCAGCTTGCATTTTAATATTTCTAAATGTTTCCAAGTCACTATTTTTCTGTAATAATACATTTCTCCACCCTAACATTTTATTATAGAAAATTTCAACAAATTTTAACTTTTTGCCATGTTTCCCCTTCTCTTTATGTATATGTATTAGGGGGTACCACCCAAAACCAGAATTTATTTATAAAACTTGTATATTTATTCTTATATGTTTAAACTTCAGTCACCTTCAAAGTACTCTCCATTTGTTGCAATACACCTATCAAGACGTCTTTTCCACTGCTCGACAGTTTTTGAACTCATTGATTTTGATGCCTTTTAGTGCTTCTGCTGTTTTTTGTTTCACCTCTTCCACTTCTGCAAAATGTTTCCCTTTGAGGACATTTTCATCTGGGAAACAATAACAAAAAAAAGCCACTCGGAGCGAGACTGGGTGGACAGGAAGAGTGAGGCATGAGGGTCATGCTGTTTTTGCCCCAAAACTGCTGAGCACTCAACACCTTGTGGGCGGGTGTGCTTGTAAATCATCCGTCATGAAATGGATAAAGAGTCTTCAGAAAAAAATTCACTGAGACCAAATGCAGCCTCTCACAACAACGCCATCTGGTACACGGATGCAGATGAGTTCCTAGAACACTCACCTAGTGGGGGAAGCCTGTACTAAAGGGGCCCGCCCTTCAGAAGATAATTCTGGTGTTTTGGGGTCCCCTTTGTATATCTTTGCTATAGACCATTTGTAAATAAATTGATAATATAATAACCATTTACCCCTAAATATTTTAGAATGCATCTCATAAAAATAAGGAGTCATTTCTAATATCACAATACTGTTATCACAATTAAGAAAATTAACAATTATTCAATAACATTATAGAATATTCAGCCCATGTTTAATTTCCTCAATTGTCCTGGTTATCTTTTAAACATTTAAAAAACAATCTGGATTGATACGCTGCATTTATTTGTTATGATTGACTTTTTTTAACCTAGAATAGTACACTGACCTTCCTCCCCTACACTGTTACCAAAATTTTTTTCTTGAGAGTGCCCAACATTCTGGATTTGTCTGATTGTATGCTCATGGTGTCATTTAACATGCTTCTCAATCCTCTGTATTTCCTTTCATTTGGATCCACAGAATTGATTGTATTCAGGTTAAATATTTTTTCATGAAAATTTTGTAGGTTAAGTTGTATACTTTATGTTGTGTCACATGGGAAGGCACATTATATCAGGTTGGTGTTACTAAGTCTGCTCCTGTGGTTAAGGTGGTGCCCTTCAGGTCTCCCATTGAAATGCTACATTTTCCCCTTTGCAATCAATAAGTTATCTGTGGAGTGATTAGGTTTTCTGAAAATCTTTCACCTGATGGTTTTAGCATTGATAGCTTGTATTTATCTAAGTCAATTATTACATTAGAAGTTGCAAAATGATTTTCTACTTCTGTAATTCCTTGTACTTTTATTATAGACATTCTTTTACAGAGAACTTTTTTTAAAAATCTCTTTTCTCTCTCATTTTGTGTTTCACTGTGGACCCAAGGAATTTTTACTTAAAATGTTATAATCATTTATAATGATTATTCTTTTCAAAGGCCAGAGTGTCCTGAATTTGACCACTGGCAGTTGATTCAAGCTGGTTCCTTGTGTCATTTTGTCATGACTCATTTGGTCTTTGGTCACTTTCTTACTTTTGACACAACATGTCCCATATTGTCTAGTACTTTCTGTGTCCCAGACACGGAGTCCACCATTTCTCCGAGGAACCCTGGTTCCTTTTAGTGGGGTGTGGTATTTAGAAAGCAGTTCTGGGTGCTAGGTGTGTTCGTTGCTACTAGGTATCATTATAGGTCTTTCTTATAAGTAGAAGTAGAAAACAGCTTTTTAAAAATTCATACCATTTCCAGTACAAATTTAATATAGGGGTTTAAAAACTTATTTTATATTGCAGCATCTTTTTTTAAAAAAAGATTTTATTGATTTTTAAAGAGAAGGAAAGAGAGGGAGAAAGAGAGGAAGAGAAACATTGACTAGTTGCGTTTCGCATGCACCCCATCCAGGGACCAAACTTGCAACCCAGGGATGTGTCCTGACCGAGAATTGAACCGGTGACCTTTGGCTTTGTGAGATGATGCAGAGCCAACTGAGCCACACTGGTCAGAGCTATATCGAACATCTTTTGGTAACATGGAACATCTTTATTCTTAATTGTATTCATGTTCTCATTTGCACTATACTGAAATATGCGTAACGTATTCTATATTACTACCAATAATAAACATACTGAGCAAAGTTTTACATATCTTTGTAGGTCTTTTTGTCCTTGTGATATATCACAGTAAGAATAAACAGTTTCCTGTACTTGAAATAAATCTTTTCTCTGTGTGGTTATTGTTTTTATACAGTTAGGTTCATTTGTTTCTGTTGCTGCTCAATTTTATGGCTTGCCTTTCTCTTTTTTATTTTATTTCATTTTTCAAATATATAAAACATTTACATGGTGTATTGGTTGTTAAGCTATTGTCTTTAAACCTTCTGTACATGCTTTGTGATGCTGGGGCTGGGACTAAGACTATATTTCTGTTTTTCCAGTTGGTTCCCTGCTATAATCATTCAAAGGGGGTCTACAGGGAGATTGCAAGAATGGACGAGGAAGAAGGGATTTGCTCCTTCCTGTTTTTTTCCCTATGGGCTATTTGTCTGCTTCCTGTTCCTGTTCATATCACCCTAGCCATACCTTTCCATTCCTGTATGTAAATTCCTTCCCATAGAAGCAATTAAATCCAGTCTGCAGGTTTTCAAATACTTGCAGAGCCAGCTTCCCCCAGAGGTCCTGCCCATGGACCCTTCCTTTGAACTCAGATACCCCAGCACCACGTGAGCAGTGACCCCATGGTCAAGGGTCTGACTTTCAGCTCAGCAAAGCTCTTAACAAAATTTTAATAATTTCAAAGTCTTAGTAATTCCAGCATCTTCTCATATTCTCCTTTATGCAGTTACCACCCTCTCATAAGTGTGTGGTTTTTACCCGTTCAGTCATCTAGTTAACAATTTTATACCTAGGTAACAATTTTTTATGTTAAATTTCCTCTGTTCAGCCCTGGCTGCTGTGATTTAGTGGGTTGAGTGTTGTCCTGTGAACCAAAGGTCGTCAGTTTGATCCCCAGTCAGGGCACATGCCTGGGTTGCGGACCTGGTCCCTGGTTGGGGACATCTGAGAGGCAACTGATCATTGGTTTTCTCATACATCCATGTTTCTCTCCCTCCCTTCCCCTCTCTCGAAAAAATAAATAAAATCTTTAAAAAATAATAAATTTTTGTTGTTCAAATAATTGACACGCTTTGGTCTCTTGACAAAACCTTAACTGGTAAACATGGCTTGCACATAAAAGTCATTACTCAGAGAAACCTTTCTTCCATCCCAAGCCTTCCCTCCTCATTCCTGTCTACCCGCTTGATGTAACCATGTCATTAGTCACTGTATTGTAGCAGTCACTGTTTTGACAAAATTAATCACTCACACGTACACAACACACATGCACGTACATGTGCACACACAAATGTTCTTGTTTTCTCTTTCCCTCTCCTTTCATGTAAAAGGTGGTGTAACATATATACTGCTCTGCATGTACCTTCTTTGTTCACTAAATAATATGTCCTGGAAATCATTCCATACCGATTCTTCAAGATTGTTTTCCACTGGGTAGAAGAACCCTATCAGTCTATGAGTCTTTTCTATCAGTCTTTGACTGATGGGCATTTGGATTAACTCTACTACTGTATTTTTGAAGGTAATGCCACAATGAATTAGTTTTGAGTATATATTTTTTGTATTAGGGTTGGCCCTAGAGGTGAGATTGCTGAATCAAATGGCAAATGCATACATAATTTTATTGTGCTTTACCTCCTTAAGACTGTACCATTTTCTATTCCTATCAGGAATCTATGAAAGTGTTCCCCGTCAGTTTTGCCAGCTGAGTGTGTTGTCACCTTTTGGGGTTTTTGCCATCTTCATAAGTAAGAAATGGCATCTCAGTATTGTTTTAATCTTCATTACTTTTACTATAGAAAAATTGAGATTCTTTTCACACGTGTCAGGGTCATTTGCCTTTCCTTTTCTATGAGCTGTCATTTCATCCCATTTTTCCACTGGGTTTTTGGTTTTTTTCTTTATGAGAGTTAAAAGTGGTTTAGATACCAGGAAGATTAGCTCTTATTTGTGATAGATGTTGGAAATATTTTCTCCGAGTTTGCAATTTTTCTTTTGACTTTGCTTTTTTTAAAAAAAATTATTTTTCAATTATAATTTACATTTAATATTTTGTGTTAGCTTCAGGTGTACAGCATAGTGGTTAGGCAGTCATGTACTTTACAAATGTTCCCCCCAATATTTCCAGTACCCACCTGATACCATCCGTAGTTCTTACCATGTTATTGACTTTATTTCCTATGCTGCATTTTAAATCACCATGACTATTTTGTAATCGCTTGACTTTGCTTATAGTGCTTTTTTCATGCAAATATTTAAAAATTTTCACATCATCAAATTTTTCATCTATCTTTGACTACTTTCAGGTTTTGAACAAAAGTCAGCAATTCTTCCAGTACCTGCAGCCATAGTTTTAATATTAAAGAATTCTTTCATGTTCTTCAATATTTCCTTTTCATAATACTGTGTTGTCATTTCATGATAGTAATAAATTATTGAATCTCTTAGCTCAGAGGTTATCAATTAGGGCTTTAAAACTTATCCTTTTTTTCCCCTAAAATATCTGTTTATCTGGAAACAGTTTTCTGTTTATTTGTCTCTATCATCCTCTTTCATGATGCATGTTTTTCTTGAAAAGCTAGTTAGTCTTATGTTTAAGAAAGAGAGATCAATAAATAATCTGGGAGGTTATCAATATAAGGACTTCTCTTTGGGTTGAATGATCAGGGATCTAGCTATTGCACAGTGAGAGAAGCTCCCAATATGAGAAAGAAGAGAACATTTTCTGGGGAGCTAATGCACCTTCTAACTAAGAGAAGAACTTTTTGCCTGTAGATCAGGCAAGAAGTTCTTCTCTTTTTGCCTGGCATATATGCCAGGGTGCTCCTATAAAGATTGTTGTTTGTTAGTAGGGAGGCTTCTGCAGTGCATACAGAGCTTAAATTATTCCACTTGTTACTTTCACACTTTATTGCATCTTTAGTCTCTGAGTCCAGAAACTTTCCAGGGATTTTTCTCCTTTCTACTTACAATTTTCATTTATATTATGGCCTAGCTTCAGCATCATCCTTATAGCTACCAGAATTTGTTGAAATCCCTCATCCATTTATGCTGTCATCTTATTTTCCTTTCTGTTATAGTAGTATACTCTTTTTATTTTTTGGCTATTATTTTCATGGGTATTTGGTTAAGAAAGAAGAAAAGCACGTTTGGTCATCAAATATTAACCACAAGTCTCTGCGTCCAACTCAGCTTGTAAGTCAGGTCACATAAGTTTTGCATTACTGGACAGCCTATGTAAGGGCTCCCTTTTGAGTTAGACTCAATTCTGGTCCAATCAGTCAATTCCCTATTCGTAAAAATTTAAGTTATTTCTAATTTTCATTATTTTGGATAAATTTTTAGATACAGAATTGCTGAGTCAAAGAGCATCATCTCATATCTTTTGACATACAAGTATTATCCCCCAGAAATTTTATACCTATTCTATTCCCAGCCACAATGGGTGAAAGAGGCCTATTTCTCAAGCCTCACTGACAATGAGTGTTATCAACCTACTTAATTTTTGCCAGTGTCAAAAGCAAAGGCATTATCTAACTTAAGAACTCTTGTGTTGGTTTTGGAGATAATGGTGGTATTTGCTTCCACTCAGAGCATATAATTTGTGTCATGAATCATATCCCCAATTTCACAACAGTTCTGTATAATGTGAGTTGAATTACATTTTGCAGAAGAGGAACATGAGTTTCAGAAATGTTAAATAATTGTTCAAGGCCATGCAGCTAGTGAACGACTTATCTGATATTTAAACTGATATCTATCTGTGTTACTCCCATAGACAGAGGCAGAATTTTGTGCAAAATCATACTGAAGATATAGAAATATATTATTCTTTGGGCCTAGTAATATTCGTAGGGCTATAAATATTTGGAAATAAGTCCCCTTTTTGGTGATGATGGAAGCTAAGTGCTTTCTGGCTTTGACAAGGTCCTGAGGGGCAGGATGGAGCAATTGCGATCTATGTGACTTTCATGTCACTTCAGATATCAAGTATATTATAAATTGCTTTGCACCATTGATACACGTCACTCACTACTGACAGAGAACAAGCATTGATTTTGTTGGTTGAAGGAATGGAATTTTGCATGTTTTATTAGTTACCTATTGTTGAGTGACAAAGTACCTCAAGAGTTAGTGTCTTAAAACAACAACAGACTCTTATCTTCTCACAGTTTTTGTGGGTTCCGAATTACGAGTGTCTTACCTAATTCTGCTTCAAGGAGAGATTTCAGTCAGGAAGGTAGCCATGGATATAGTTATCAGAAGACTTGACCGGGCTGGGAGAATCTGCTTCCGAAGTGTTTCACTCACTGTATTGGCAGGACAGTGCTGATGAGCGCACCTCAGCGCGTGGGCCTCCCCACAGAGCTGGTGAGCGCCCTCCTGACACGGTAGCTGAATTGCTCCAGAACGAGTGGTTCAGAGGGAATAAGGCTGAAATTGCAATGTCTTTTATGAGCCAACTTTGGAAGTCACACTGTCATTTTCCTAATATTCTGTAGGCTACACAGGTCAGTCCTAGTCAATATGGGAGGAGGCTGCCCAAGGGCATTGATGCCAGGGGATAGGAATCCCTGGGGACTCCTTAGAGGACGGTCGCCGCACATGGGTGGGTGCAGCCAGGCAGCCCGTGGATGGAAGAATCTATAAACAACACTGGCGATCTGCTGACCGAGGGTGGGTTTGAGTAGATAGATAGATGGGTCCTTACTCATATAAAAATTGAATAACTTTCATTTTACAGCAGTAGAAAAACAAAATATGGTTAGAATTCTTTTGGAAACGAATGTAACTGTTTGTGCAAAATGGTTGCCCTTCAACCTCAATATTTATTTGACAAAGGTTCATAGTGTAACTTCGTGCATGAGACAACTAGGCAAATTTACTTAATCTCCACAACAGTATTTTCATCATTATTTATATTTTACAGATTAAGTAACTGAGTCCGAGAGAGATTGTGACAAACCCAAGGCTGCTTAACTCGAGTGGCTGAGCTGGATTTCACCACTGAGTCCTCTCCTCTGCTCTGTGTTGTCTCCCAGCCTACACAGACCTTCACAGGCTGGGATTCCAGTCCGTTGGGGATGATGAAGGCGGAGCTGGGCCTCATACCTGATCAGATAGTTAATAATAAATGCCGTGAAGCTATCTCCAAACTTCCAGCCATCCTGCTGGAAAAATGAAAGGGACCTCTGTGAGCATACAGGAAGAATTTGAATTTTAACCACAGAACAACTAAATGTGTTTTTGAGAAAGAAGAAATTTCGATGCTTTCACCATATCTTGACTCACTTTAATAATAAAGTTTGGTTTTTAGTTCAGCCAGAAGGAGAACATCACTGAGGTTCTTTTGCAGCAGCCCCTTACTTCCTCTTTCCCGGTAAAGGAGGAATATGCTTCTTCAGCAAGCCAGCTATAGTTTTTTAAAGGCAAAATTATTCTTAATAACCTGGTAGTGTTTCATCTGGCTTGTGAGTCACTGCTTGGTCACTGACTATGTATCTTTCAGGCAACAGTAATTACCTGTTTATTGCTCTCTGTAGTTGTGTAGATCTTCAGATTGCTGATTCAGTTTGACGAGCATGATGGGTGTTAATGTACCATGCAGCGCATCAGTGTCTCAGGATGTCAGGTTCAGTTGGGTCGCATTCACTTGGGATCAGCTTTTAGACTTCTTTGAGTGTTGGTCCTAGGTTTTAAGACATTTGGAAGTATGACTGTACCCTTCACATCAGATTAGTGAGGATGATTGCGGTCTGTCTAGATTTTCAAAGAGATACGATGTTGGAGGTGTACAGGAAACGGGCTGTGTTGGCCGGATAATGATATATTTGTACTGGAGCTTCATGCAGTTATCTTGCCATTTTAATATGCCCTTTATCTGTATTGATATTCCTACCCTCATCTTTGATTGAGGCTGTTTTTCCTCCCCTTTGGATCTTAGAGCAATGAGAGTGCTGTTGACTGAATGTTTGTATCTCCTTATAATTCATATGTTGAAACCCAACCCCCAGTGTTGCAGTATTTGGAGGTGGGGATTTTGGAAGGTAATTAGGTCATGAGGACTGAACCCTCATGAATAGTGTTAGTGCCCTTATCAAAGTCTCCAGAGAGCTCCCTCAGCCCTCTGTCATGCAGGGACAGTGAGAAGATGGATATCTATGAACCAGGAGGCAGGCTCTCATTAGACACCGAATTTGCCAGTGCCTTGATCTTGGACTTCCCAGGCTCCAGAACTGTAAGAAATAAACATTTGTTGGTTAAGCCACCCAAACTGTAGTAGTTTTGTTAGAGCAGCCCCAACAGATAAGAAGGAGGTAGCATCATTACCCACTTCTGATGATAATACCCAGGGAGCTTGATGTGAACTCCCACTCAACTATAGAGAAAGGATCTGCGCTAGGTTTCTTTAAGATAAGATTAGTCCTCACTTAGTCTGTTTTTGCCCCCTTATTTTGGAATCTGTCTTTTCTAACCACACTAAGTTTGTTCTTACCTTGATTATTCTTTATTATTGCACAGTTTCTTTTCTTTAAATTGTCCACCATGGTCTATACTTATCTTATTTGGTAGTGTATGGGCTTATTATCTGCTTTCTCTACTAGAATGTAGGCCGCATCAACATGCCTATGATGTCTGCTTTTGCTTACCACTCTTCCCCAGCACCCAGCCCTGTGACTGAGATGTAAACAGAGGGCACAATAATTGTTCAGTGTATGAATGAGTGTTTATGAAATATTCAAAGTTAAACTAGCAGATGATATTGACACTGCCCACAGTTCGTGCCATGCACTGCAGAGCACACCAGCTCTCTTCAGTTGCTAGTACCTGTAGTTAATTACCTGAGGGATTTATTTATTTTATTTTATTCTTGCTTCTAGATTCTGCTTTCCACCCACACAGCAGGTTGGAAGTGCCTAGAAATAAACATACCTCTGGGAGCAGCCCTCAATCACTGACTGATTGGATTTGCTGAATAGGTACCCTAGCTCCCTTGTCTCTTGGGCGGGATACTTCTGAATCATGTTTACACTGCCTCTCAGAGTTGCCACAGCAGAATTAACCTTCAATCACTCAATGTGCTAGCTGCCTAGACTCTGCACCCTTTGTTAGCTGCTCTCCTTTCCCAACTCCCTTACAGTTTTCCTGTTACTCCCTCAATAAACCACTTGCACTTAAAACCTTGCCTCAGGGTCTACCTTTGGACAACCCAAATCAAGACAGATAGACAACAAAAGTTCACAAAAGCTTTACAAGTTTTATGGCCTCTATTTCTAAATGAGGGAGCACATACAATTTTGAAATGAAAGTAAGTTGGAAAAAGGTCATTTTTTTCCCTAAAACATGAATCTTAAATTGTCTTTTGATTAGCTTGTATAGTTAAAGCATAGCTATTATATATGCTATTCTAGTAAAGTACTTTTTCTATTCTTCCAACTTGAGTGTTTAATACATATTGCATTTTCAGACCACCATCTGGGCAATTGGAAGCACACATTTTGTGAGTCACCATGCAGAAATGTGGTTAACAATTGAACAGTCATTTATAGCATACTTACTATGTGCAAAACAATGAAGCCCTTGTAAGAGACACAAAGTTTGTCCCTATCCTTCAAGAGCTCAATTACTGGGTAGGTAGTGGAGAGAAGCACATATGCATTAAAATTGGAGTCAGCACTTTTCAGCACTTTTAAGGAATGTGCTATGGACTTCCAAAGTAGAATCAGAATTCTGGTGAGACACTTGAGTGGCCTGAAGGATAAGCAATTCTGCAGAGGAAATAGGCAGTAATGTTCAGAAGTACAAAGTATGACGAGCAGACAGCTTTTATTCTGATTTCACAGAAGGAGGGGGTAATGATAGATAAAGTTGAAAGGTAGAAATGAATCTTTCTGAAATAGTTTATATAAAGATGAAAAGTTCACAAAAGTTGGGGCAAAAAAATAACAATTTCGGTGGGCCTATTACTGCCCTACTCATAGGGAAACCCTTACCTGGTTCTTTGGTATCACCCACCCCAAACAAGTTTCCTACCCTCGGACCTGGGGAGCTTATAGTCGTCTAGACCAGGGGTCTACAAACTTTTTCTATAAAGGACTAGATGGCTCATATATTAGGCTTTGTGGGATAAGCAGTTTCTTTTGCAACGACTCACCTCTGCCATTGTTGTGCGAAATCATCCGTAAGCGGCGTGTGCATGAATGGGTGTGGCTGCGCTCCAGTACAACTTGATGACAGAAACAGGCAGCCGGCTGGGTTTGGTCCATAGGCTGTATTTTGCTGACTCTATGGTAGAATAATTCTAGCCACACTAAAATGGCTCCTCACCTGATGATATGTTTATTGATTTTAGAGCGAGAGAAAGGGAGAGAGAAACGTAGATGTGAGAGAGAAACATGGAACAGTTGACTCCCATATGCACTCCGACCAGAGATTGAACCTGCAACTTACTTAGGTATGTGCCCTGATGGGGAATGGAACTCGCTTCCTTTTGGTGCACAGGATGATGCTCCAACCAACTGAGCCACCTGGCCAGAGCAGGAAGGTGTTTTTTAGGTATGTTATAGGCTTATTTTAAGCCGTTTAATTTACACTCCAAAGCTGTAATTTAATGTTGGTAGTATAACAAATTATGATGAATATCTTTAATTGTATGTTTAAAAATTATATGTTCACAAACTTCCTATTCACTTACTAATAATGGTAATAAAGGTTTATTTTATTTTATTTTATTTTTTAAAGGAAATTTTTTTTTTTAGATTTTATTTATTTATTTTCAGAGAGAGGAGAAGGGAGGGAGAAAGAACAATGTATGGTTGCCTCTCACATGGCCCTCACTGGGGACCTGGCTCGCAACCCAGGCCTGTGCCCCGACTGGGAATCGAACCGGGACCCTCTGGTTCCCAGCCCGTGCTCAATCCACTGAACTACACCAGCCAGGCTAAAGGTTCATTTTAATAGTAATAGGAAGCCAAACACCTTTCCATTCCTTATCAGTTCTAAATAATTTTTTTTGTGTGGAACATTTATGGTTTTCTATGTAACATATAACACCGTGTTATAAACAGAGATGGTTTTAGTCTTCCTTTTCAATTTGGCCACCTTTTATTTCTTTTGCTTGCCTAGTTGCTTTAGCTAGGATTTCCAGCACTATATTGAATATAAGTGGCAAAAGCAAGCATTCTTGTCTTGTTCCTGATCTTAGAAAAAAAAGCTTTCAGGCTTTTACCCCTGACTATGATGTTAGTTATGGGCCTGTCATAGATAGCCTTAAAATGTTGAGGTCATGTTCTTCTATTCTTTGTTTAGTGGGTGTTTTTATTAGGAAGTCCTATTTATTTTTCTTATTCATTTTCTCTTATTTGGATTACATATTCTCTATTAATCTGTCTTCAGGTTTTCTGATTCTTTCTTCTGCCATTCAGATCTACTCTTGAGCCCTGTTAGTGAATTTTCCATTTAAGTTACTGTATTTTTTAAAATATATTTTATTGATTATGCTATTACAGTTGTCCCATCCCCCTTACTCCTCTCCACCCTGCACACTCCCTCCCATCCACATTCCCCCCTTTTAGTTCATGTCCATGGGTCATACACACAAGCTCCTTGGCTTTCACATTTCCCACACTATTCCAATCCTCCCCCCGTCTATCCCCTACCCACTACCCACGCTACTTATTCTCTGTACCCTTTCCCCCTCTCTCCCCCTCCCACTCCCCTGTTGATAACCCTCCATGTGATCTCCATTTCTGTGGTTCTGCTCCTGCTCCAGTTGTCTGCTTAGTTTGCTTTTGTTCTTGTTTTGGGTGTGAGTTTGATGTCATTCCACTGTTCATACTTTTTCATCCTCCTTTTCCTTTAACATTTCCTATAATAAGGGCTTGGTGATGATGAACGCCTTTAATTTAACCTTACCTGAGAAGCACTTTATCTGCCCTTCCATTCTAAATGAAAGCTTTGCTGGATAGAGTATTCTTGGTTGTAGGTCCTTGCCTTTTGTAACTTGGAATACTTCTTTCCAACCCCTTCTTGCCTGTAAGGTCTCTTTTGAGAAATCAGTTGACAGTCTTATGGGAACTCCTTTGTAGGTAACTGTCCCACTTTCTCTTGCTGCTTCCAAGATTCTTTCCTTATTTTTAATCTTGGGTAATGTAATTATGATGTGCCTTAGTGTGTTCCTCCTTGGGTCCAACTTCTTTGGGACTCTCTTAGCTTCCTGGACTTCCTGGAAGTCTATTTCCTTTGGCAGCTTGGGGAAGTTCTCCTTCATTATCTTTTCAAAAAAGTTTTCAATTTCCTGCTCTTCCTCTTCTCCTTCAGGCACCCCTATAATTTGAATATTGGAACGTTTAAAGATATCCTGGAGGTTCCTAAGCCTCTCCTCATATTTTTTTTGAATTCTTGTTTCTTCATTCTTTTCTGGTTGAATGTTTTTTTCTTCTTTCTGGTCCACACCGTTGATTTGAGTCCCAGTTTCCTTCCCACCACTATTGGTTCCCTTTTATTTCACTTAGCATAGTTTTCATTTTTTCATCTAATTTGTGACCAAATTCAACCAATCCTGTGAGCATCCTGATTACCAGTGTTTTGAAATGTGCATCTGATAGGTTGGCTATCTCTTCATTGCTTAGTTGTATTTTTTCTGGAGCTTTGATCTGTTCTTTCATTTGGGCCATTTTTTTTTTCTCGGCGTGCCTGTACTTTAAGAGGGGAGCCTTAGGTGTTCATCAGGGCAAAGCAAACCACATTGTTGAGTTGTGATGCTACATGTGGGGGAGGGGTCTCAGAGAGAACGATGAACTGTCTGCCAGATTTCAGTCGCTTCCCCCACTACCCACAAGCAAAGTGGGCCCTTCTGTGCTGATTCCCACATGGGCAGCCTTGTGCACATCCTAGGACCCTGTGGGTCTCTCCAATGAACAACTCTCCTGTGAAACTGGGAGTTCCTCCCACTGCCACCTCAACCCCCACAGATGTTTTCAATCAGTGGTCTAAGGTTTTATTTCCCGGAGCTGGGACCCTGGGTTGCTCGGCCGGTCTCACTCCCCACCTGTTTCTCTCGGTTTATCTGCATGTGAATATGGGACCTTCTGGTCTGCAAGCTGCAGCCCCGCTGGGTCCACCAGCTGCTGCCTTGCCTAGAGTCCTATCCCCCCCAGCTGCCCGGCTCTGCCCTGCCTACCTGTCTGGAAGTACATGTCCTCTTTAACTGCTTGGTTGTCGGACTTCCATACAGTTAGATTTTCTGTCCCTTCTGATTGTTTTTTGTTTTTTTAAATTGTTGTTCTTCTTTTGGTTGTGCGAGGGGGCACAGTGTGTCTACCTATGCCTCCATCTTGGCTGGAAGCTCCCAGTTATTGTATTTTTAAGGCCAGAATTTACATTTGGTTCTTTTTATAAAAAAAAAATTATATGTCTTATTTCTGTTCTCTATACGATGCAACATTTTTACCATAGCTTTTTTACATCTTAAAGTATGGTTGCTTTTTGTTCTGTGAACATATTTATAAAGGCAAGTTTCACTCTTTGTTAAGTTTGTTATCTGGTCTTCTCACGGACGTTTTTGTTGTCTTCTGCTCTTCCCCCCAGCTGGGTCACTCTTTCCTGTTACTTTGCATGTCTTAAAATGTTTTGTTGAAAACTGGGCCACTGTAGACACTGATTCCTCACTGCCTGTGGGTCATGTTTTTGTTGTGTGCTTGCTTATTTGTTTAATTACTTGGTTAGACAGTTTCAGTAAGTTTTACATGCCCCACAGTGGGAAGCTTTTGGTTTTACTCTCACAACCTTGGGTATGTATGTGCACGGTGGCTCCGACACTTCCTCTTTTCTGATATCTCTCTCTCTCTCTCTGTTAAACTGTGGTCCTCTTTTGTTATCTCAGCCAGGCAGTGGCCCCATTAGTCACTCTGTTCTTTTAGACAGTGCCCTGGGGCACAAATTGCTCCACACTCTGATCCAATTAAATTTGAACAGTGTCGTTTCTGAGGCCCATCTTTGAGGTGTATTCTGACCTCAGGAGGGCTCTTAGCTTTTTCCCTGGTTCTCTATGGTGAACTAGCTGGCCTCTAGTTTATTGATCTTAGGAAGAGTTATTGTTTTTGAGAGCACTGGAGGCTTGAATTTCTTCACCCTGTGTTTCAAATAAAATCCGTTCCTCTGGGGAGAATTTTATAGCTTTCTGTTCTTATGAGCTGCCTCTCCTCTAGGGTAAAATATTTGAGTCATTATTTTGGGAGCTGGATGGGGGTGGTACCCTCTGATCTTCTTGGCTTGCTTCTCCTGATTTGGAACCTACAATAAGCTGACAAGAGGACAATTGGAGTTCCTAATATTTTTGGCTTGCTGCATGTGGGATCTCTCTGTCTTATGTTTGGGTATGTTGGGGTACTAAACAGTTAAAGATTTTCTGCTTCAGTCATAGTTGATAGGCTTAAGTAAGTAATGCCTGTGGAAAGCTGGTATTCCAGGAACTGGAATTCACATTATGTGACTCCAGGAGGTCAACAAGCAATTCAGCCCTTGTGCCCCAGAGGGTCTGTAAGCCTTGGAGATTGTTTCTGCGCCATTGTGTTCCTGGAAGGGAGGGAAGGAATGACTCAGATAAAAAATTGTTGATCAGCAGATGAAAAAATACTCAGAACTCTTACTCTGATTAACCTTTTTCCAACCCCTTACCTACACTTTCCTTCTCCCTATAAAAAAGGTTGGCTTGAAGTGAGATGTTAAGGTGGATTTCGAAGGTGCATAACCCACTGTCTTATCAGATCTCTGGCAGTTGAATAAGTACCCATAAAGATTCAATTCTTGTCTCTACTTATTGGTTCTGATAGTGACAGGCAGCACAAATGCCAGCTTTTCTGGTTTCAGGTACTGGGTATAAGAAGGGATCTACCGTCCTTTTGGCTGCAGTCACTGGGAATTTAGCCTCTGGCTTGGTGTTGGAGGGAATGAGAAATGCTGATTACCTGCCCTTCTGGGTGAGGTAGTCTCCCTTGGCAGAGGAGGGAGAGGGAGCCCTGCAGTCTTGGCCGCACCAACCCAGAATGTCAAGCTGAATTGGGGGTTGGGTGAAGGAAGGGAGCTGGTCCTGTCTTAAATGCCACAGACTCTCCCAGTTTCTACAAAGTTTTAGTAACCTTTTTTGAGTAAGTTTTCTTCACTTACTGTATGCCTTTAGGACAATTTCCAGAGACTTATTGTTTTTTAGACACTTTTCATCAGTTATTTTTGCTTCACTGGGCAGTGAGTCTGAGGAACTCCTCAGAACACTTCTGTTAAAACATCATATTCTAGGCTTAACTTGTCTTTTATTGCTTCAGATTTGAAATTTAGCCAGCTTCTCACAGTGTTGTTCACTGGTGAATGGTATTTACAAACCAGATCTGTAAGCCAGATGTGTTACTTGCTATTCTGAGGTGTCATTACTCTGGGTCCTTTCAGTAGGCAGAGCTAGCAGTGAAATATATATATTCACTTTTATTCCTTTAATTTTAGTCCAATACTTCCTTTTGTTCCTCCAATCCATATTTTTGGATTATAACTTTTTAGGTTGTAATTAAAAACATTATTATGAAAATGTTCAAAAACATTATTATGAAAATGCCAAAAGAAGAGACCTTTAGTGCTTTTTCATATTTCTAATATCTGGCTTAATAAGTTGTCAACATTTTACTAATATTATTTCATCTACTACATTCTCCTGTTACAGAACAGAAAGAGTTTGCTCACTCAGAGCTAGCAGAGCCAAACAGTAGACATGGAGAATTGCAGTGGAGAAATATTGGCAATTTTATTATGAATGGCACCATTCAGGAGAATGGGAAGCTAACACTCAAAAGCCCAAACTCCCCAGTGGTGCGTAGGGTACAGATTATACAGGGAAAAATCACAAGAGACCATGGGTTCAGGGTTCGGGGTTGTGCTGGGAGCTGATTGGTTAGAGGTGAGATAGGTAATTTTTTCATGTGTCGAGACCGGTCATTTCCCCTGCCCCCCCACTCCCAGCAGCCCTCTGTTCAATCTCATGGGAAAGTAGGTAGGGGGTCGTTCCACCTTAGAGCTCAGGGACTGAAACCTAAGTTAGGGCAAGATGTTATCTTCAGCCTGCCAGATGTCTGGACTCTGTGACCATTAGTCAAGTCCAGGCTCCTGTCTCCTGTTGCCTTGGGGGTTGCTGATTATCCAGAGGAAAGGCTAGGTCTCTGAGGGGTATAGACAGAGAGGGAGAAAGAGAGATATTTCTAGAGCTAGGATTTAAAGCTAAGTTTAATCATAAGACCTGCAGTTTCAGTTTCTCCCTTTCTTTTGATCATTCTTCAATCTTGAGGGAGAAGGAGTGAAGACTGCTGTGTCTGCTTCCTGCTGAAAAGGCGGAATATGGGATTAGAGGAATGAAACTGCCTCACATTCAATCGAAAATGCTCTTTAGTTCTCGGTTTTCTGTGAGTACTCTCTACTAGTGTAACGTTTGCTTTTTCCCTGGGATCCCTGCTTTTTGTCCTAAACATGAGCTATTTAGTCAGAAATATATAGCCCTCAACAGTTAGAAAATATATGATAAAGATCGTCAATATCATGCACCCCTGTAATAACTCTCGAAAGAGCCCTCCCATTCCAGAATGTAGCCAGAAAAAGAGATCATCCGATGGGTCTTTCTTTTTCACATCTCGTAGGAACTAGCCTTCTGCATAGTTCTATTTATCTGAGTCTCAATTTCCCCAGAGGTGTTAATCTAGGTGTAGCATATTGTATTAGCTACTGCATAGACTCCTCCTTGTTTTGCCAATCCTATTGCAATCCTAAGGCAATCCTATTGTCCAAGGACCCACATGCCAAGGACTCTAAGGTGGTCTGTTGGAAACTTAGAGCTTGAGCAGAAGAACGGACCCAATGGCTGACTGTACAGGTCAAATCCCATAATATCAGGTATCTAATTAGATATATGTCTATGAAAACAAAAGAAAAACAAATGTGCATGATCAGAGCAAAGTATGAACTAGCTTCTGAGTTTGTAGGGTTGTCAGTTGAAATTTCTAGATGTAAGGCTGGAAGCTTTTTTTGTAGTTTGAAAAATCCCTGATGATGTCATCAGGTTCTCAAGTAAACTCTCTGCATGACTTATACAGTATCAGTCACTGAGATTGTTGAAGCATGAGCTGTGGTGGTTTTTCTGAATTTGATATTAAGTTGTCCATTTTCAGCTTGCATGACTTTAGAAAAAGGCAGTTTTACTTCTCCATGATTCCTAGTCAAAGAATGGGAGATAAATTGGAAACATAATTTGGAGAGTCATAGGCAGTTTTGGGAAGAACTAAAATAATTTAGGATCCAGTCTAGTTTACAAGCAGAAAACAAAACAAAATACAAAACAGCACTAGAATCTACTATCCACAAATGTACATTGTAATTTATATTGAAACATAACTTTTTTCCTCTAAAATCACCCCTACTTTTACCAAGAATAGCCAAGTTAAGATTAATTTATTTACAAAATAAGTCTAGTTTCAATAAACCAGGCCTCATTATATAAGTCCAGCAATAATATTAAGTAACCAATATAGGCACTTTAAATCTGCTTTGCTTGAATTTTTCTATAGGGAATTTTCAGATTGAACTTGAAGGCCTTTTAAGGCCAGAAAAACCAAGGCAAGGACTTGCCATCAGATGTTAACTGCAGTAGGTTCTGGGCGAGGTCCTCTCTTCTCGAGGTCCCCCAAATATCTGGAGGTTCCTGCACCTGCCAAGAAGTGACATTCTTTACTCACATGGTAAAGCTGCTGGAAACCATGTAAGCAAGGCACCAGGTTTTCAAGGGTTTCTAGTGGCTTCTGTAAGTCAATCTTAATTCCTTAAAGCTGTCTGGTCATATCCGAGTCTCTGCGTTTTTCTCTCTCAAACATGACATTCCAGTCAAAGCCTTGATAATAAAAACCAGTTTCCAGTTAGGTCCTGTTATAAAGAGAACAGATTCTTATTGAACTTATGCAGATAATTGCGTTGTTATGAAAAAAAAATTCCCACTCACTAAGTGTGTCTGAATTCTGGAGGGATCAAGGAGGGAGAAAAGAAATAAATGTTTCAGTTCTGTTTGCAAAGGTGTAACTTATCAAATTGCTAAGTCATAGTAGTTTAAGAAACAAATTTTCTGTTATCTGGAAAACAAAAGATTAAAAATCAGCAATATTTTAAACAAAAATTCATAAAAATTATAATCATTCTGTGTTCACTCAGTGCCATATAATCAATTCTTTGTATCTTGATTACTTGCCAGCATTTCATGAATACAGTTATCCCTTAGATTTCTATAAATCTTTACCCATTTTAAAAGTATGATCCAAAAGTTTATTTTCAGAGACCCATATTTTGGAATAAGTCAGAGTCCCCTTTATCTTTCTGAAAATGAAACATATTTGCAAAAGTATCAGAGTAAAAAATAACTATCTGTAAATCACAAAAACTTAAAATGGCATGGTTATTGATTTGATTACAATGACATTGACAAAGAAATTTGCTTTTCTCTGCAGCATAACATTTTAAGATTTGAACTAGAATTACAAATGAAAATATTATTATCAGGATATTGCGGACTCTTGGAGATTATAATCTCATGAAAATTCATTTTTAATAATAAGAATATACTCATATGTATACAACATATTTATTTATTTATTTGACAAAGCTTCCCGTGAAATTTTAGTATATCAGATAGACCTAATTAGTTTATATTTGTTCTTTTAAAAAGAGAGAGAGAACAAATCTTTGAGGCATTCCAGGGGCCCACTGGAATACCCTAACGTCATTTCCAGGTTAAGAAAAAGTCTAATTTTATATCCTGAACCCTGGGGAGGTTGTCAAATATGTTTGACCAGAAGGATTAGTAGTAATAATAATAATTATTATTATTTAACCTCACCTAAGGATATTGATTTTAGAGAGAGGGGAAGGAAGAAATTGGGGCAACAACCACTCAGTGTTTCTCTCCTACGCATGCCCCCACAGGGGACTGAACCCACAACCTAGGCATGTGCCCTGATTGACATTACTTTTTTGGGTAATCAGGTACCTAATTAAGAAACATAAGTGACAAAACTATTTTAATAAAATATAAAATCCTTGCTTTCAGAGAACTTCTCAAAATATTTTACCTGGAATAATAAATACAGTAAAACCTTTTTCTTTTTAACAGCCTAAGAAAGAACTAAACTCTAATTTCACAATAGCTTACTTTTGAAATTTAAATTAACTTATTATTAAATTTATTTTAATCTTATTCAGCTTGACCATACATGAAATTTGCTTTTCAGGATTCCTTTTCCATGAACCATCTACAACTTTCCCAGCCCCTTTTAGTCTGTCTTTTCTTACTCATTCAGAAATAACCAGCCATATTTTAGGACAAACTACTTTCTTTTAATTCCTTCAAATATGTACTTCCATACCTTATACCTTCCTTCACTGAAAATGCACATTATTTCCTTCTAAGTAAATTAGAATTCATAACACTTAGAACCTTAATTTTTATGGTTAACTAAGTTGTAAGTAATCAGTATTCTTTATATTGGCAAATTTATGAATCTATTTCATAAGCTTTATTTTTTTTGAGTGATGGAAACTTTATTAATTTTTTTGTTTCTGAAAGTTAATTTTTTTCTATTACCATTCATCTCCCTTCTATCCTCTCACCCCACAATCACCACACTGTTGTCCATGTCCACGAGTCTTTTTTCCTTTTTGCTCAGTCCCTCCACCACTAACCTCACCCCTCCTTACCTGCTCTCTATGAGTCTGTCTCTGTTTTGCTTGTTAGCTTAGTTCATCCATTAGATTCCACGTGAGTGAAATCATATGGTACTTGTCTTTCTCTGACTGACTTATTTCACTTAGCATAATGTTCTCCAGGTCCATCCATACTGTTGCAAAGGGTAAAATTTTCTTCTTTTTTATGGCCAAGTAGTATTCCATTTTGTAAATGTCCCATAGTTGTTTTATTCATTCATTTATTGATGGACACTTGGGCTGTTTTCATATCTTGGCAATTGTAAATAATGCTTTCAACGAACATAGGGGTGCTTATGTTCTTTCCAAATAGTGTTTTGGGTTCCTTTTGATATGTTCCCAGAAGTGAGATCATTGGGTCAAAAGGAAGATTCATTTTTAAATTTTTGAAGTATCTCCATACTGCTTTCCACAGTGGCTGCACCAATCTGCATTCCCACCACCAGTGCACTAGGGTTCCCCTTTTTCCACATCCTTGCTAGCACTTTTTGTTTGTTGCTTTATTGATGATAGCCATTCTGACAGGTGTGAGGTGATATCTCATGGTTTTAAAATGGTTGCTGGGAAAATTGGTCAGATACGTGCAGAAAAAATGAAACTAGACCATCTTCTTATACCACACAAAATAATAAATACAAAATGTATTGAAGACTTAAATGTATTGAAATCTTAAAAATTATGGAAGAAAAACATAGGCAGCAAAATCTTGGACATTGCTCATGACAGTATTTTATTGGATATATCTCCCCAGGCAAGGGAAACAAAAGAAAAAAAATAAACAAATGGACTACATCAAACTAAAAAGATTTCGCACAGCAAAGGAAACATGAACAAAACAAAAAGACCGCCCACAGAATGGGATGCATCAGATAGCAGGTTGATATCCAAAATTTATGAAGAACTTACAAAACTCAACAACAACAAACAAACAAACAATCCAATTAAAAAATGGGCAAAGGACTTGCATATACTCTTCTCCAAAGAGGACATACAGATGGCCAATAGACATAGGAAAAGATATTTCATAAACTTTAAAAACATAGTTTCTTTTACTGGCAAAGCACAAAACATTTTCATTAATATGCCTAAATTTATCTTTCAATTCTATGTAATAAGAGGTCAAATGTAGATAAATGCAGACTTATCTAGTGATTAATGTTTCAGTATTTCATGTTATTTGGAAATATCTAGATATTCAATACTTTTTATCCTTTTAGTAAAATTCTAAAGTTTTATGATACTAAAGAGATTTAGAAAACCATTTAAGTACACATACAATATAATTATTGCTGAAGAGTTAACCTAAGAGAAACTTGTTAAAATCGCATTTACATTTATTTATTTTACTTGCCCCTAACAATTAACTTTAGATTACTTATGAAAATTTTACCAGACCAAGTTATTTTTCTTGCTGACAAGAAGAGAAACATGAGGTAACATAAACTTATATGACTGATAAACCCAAGTAAAGTAAAAGTACTATTTAATGCTGATAATTCTAAAGATAGGCCTATTTAGCCAAATGAAACTCAGAACCAACTTTAATATCAAATATTTCCCCAAATTATGTGATTCTAAAAAGCATTTGTATTAGTTATGTTTTTGAGAATTCTCATATAAGTGCTTGTTTGTTTAGCCAGTTTAATATTACAAATTAGCTGTACATTCAGTGTAGAAATATGCTATATTTAGAATATATATACATAAATATATAAACAAACATAAATAGAGACCTCATAGCTTTCATTTTAAATTGCTATCTTTTGTGTCAGGTACAATTTAAAACCCAAAGGAAAAACTGAATTTAATTATGTCTCTGGCAGATATACTCATTTAAGTTTTGCTCAGATGACCAAAGCTTTGCGTGCTGCAATACAAATAACACTGACAAACAATATATCTCATTCCCATTCATATACCCGCTTCGCCACCCGCTTCGCGCCATGCAATACTTTCAGATTTAATTTGCCAGCTCTAGACCAAATTCAAAGCTAAAGTTAAAAACAAAATTCTGTGCCTGGGTCAAACTTCCACTGCCCCCTCCTTCAAGGTCTGCTGAAATGAGCTTGGAATTGGCCCCTCTTCCCATTAGAGGAGACACACAC
Organism: Micronycteris hirsuta; assembly: GCA_004026765.1. Lineage (NCBI taxonomy): Eukaryota > Metazoa > Chordata > Mammalia > Chiroptera > Phyllostomidae > Micronycteris > Micronycteris hirsuta. The sequence goes on from PVJI01008123.1 coordinate 58,697, forward strand.
TCAACAAATAACATTCAGTTTCAGTAATCAATCCTAGTGGCTAATTGTAACCTCTCAGGGTCCTTTCCCTAATACAACCAATAGCAGGAGCCCCAGATCAAAAGAGTCCCTCAGGACTCAGGCAAATGTAATGTGTGTGTTCCTGGGGTCAGCCATGTGTTACTCACCTTAAACATCTCCTAAACCAAGTGAAAAATTTCTCTCACTGGAAAAGTAAAAGCACTGTGTTGGTCAGCCACTTTGGTCAGTGTGAGCATTGTAGGTTTGTCCCTGGACAAATGGTCCAGGCAGTAGCTTGAGAAGAACCTGGAAAGACTGCCACTGGCAGGGGTTGCTGAACCACAGGTGGAATGTCCACCCAGGTCTGAGTCCCTTTGTAGTTGTCATTTTTGTTACAGATCAGAAGTTACTCATCCACCGGGCACTAGCAGAGCTAACACAAGACACTGAGAATTGCAGTGGAAAAGTATTGGCTATTTTATTATGAGTGGCACTATCCATGAGAACGGGAAGCTAATGCTCAAGAGCCTGAGCTCTCTGATGGCAGGTAGGTTACAGATTACATAGGGCAAAATCACAAGACATCTGAGGGTCAGGCGTTTGGGGTTGTGCTGGGAGCTGATTGGTCAGAAGTGAGGGTAATAAGTCATCTCTTCAGGTCTTGAGGACAGCTCTGAGATTTTTTCCCCCAGCTTCCTTCTGATTGGTCTGATGGGAAAGTAGCCAGGGAGTCATTCCATTTTTAGGGCTCAGGAGCTGAAACATAACTTAGGTCAAGATGTTATCTTTAGCCTGCCAGAAGACTAGACCTTGTGATCATCAATCAGGTACAGCAACTTTCTTCTGCTGCTTCAGGTGTTGCTCATTATCCACGGGAATGGCTAGGTCTCTAAGGGGTATAAGCACAAAGAGAGACATGATTTCTAGAGCTAGGATTTAAAGCTAAGTTTAATCAAAGTCTAAGAACCCTTGGTTTCACCCCTCTATGTATTTATTTATCCCATTCCAGGAGTCATTTCATTTTATCTGTAAGAATTTCAGTATGTAACTCTAACACATATAACTTTAAAAATACACAAGAACAATACTATTTTTATACATAATAAAATTACCAACAATTTCTTAATTTTATCTAATGCCCAATCTGCTCAAGTTTTCTCAAAAATTTCTTTTAGTGTAATTTTTAGCCTATTAAATAAAGGGATTGGATAAGATTGTCTAGAGCCCTCTTTTATTTTAAAATTTGAAGATTTATCCTCTAATTCTTCATAATAAATGTAGAGAAATCTTGCTATTATAGGCCTTGTAATACTGCTGGGTAATGATCTCATTACTTACTGGTGAATTCTACAGAGCACTGTTTCTATATTCCCTTTCTTTGGTCGGTAATAGTCTTATCTATTGTGCTGTATCATTAGATTGTTATCCATTACTCCTCTGGAAATAGAGTGACTTGGTTCTCTAATGGGACCTTGTTCTCAAAGCATTTTTCAGATGTGACAATAGACCATAATGTCACTTTAATATTGCTGTGAGTCTAACAGGGAGTGAAAAATGTCATTGGTGATGGTATGATTGTAAGCCCTTCATTTTTTTCACTTGCTGTATCTTATTTTTTCAGAATCTTGACTTCACCTCCTCTTTAGCAAAGCCAGACTTCCGGGATTTCATGATCACTTTCGTCATTCACCCACTCTGATCTCGGGTACTGTTTCTTTATCTGTGAGAGAGAGAAATAAAGTCATCACTTCATTGGGTTTTTATGAAGATTAAATTAGTTAATGCATGTTAAACAATTACCAACAGAAACAACGACCCGCACACAGGAAGTATCAAGTGAATGATAGATCTTATTAATCTATTCCTTGTCCTAAATACCGCTTCCTTAACCCATTTCTGCCTACCATTGTCAAGATTACCTACAAGTTTTTCTTGGAGAACTGCATTGTTCAGTGTGGATGCTGTGAGCCCTGTGTGGCTATTCAAATAATTAAAATGAAAGAAATATAAACATCTAGTTTCTCAGTCAATCTAGCCACCTAACAAATATTCAATAGCCACATGTACTTATGTGGCTGCCATATTGGGCAGCGTAGATATAAACATTTTCTATTATTGCAGAGAATTCTGTTGGACGGTGCTGCTATAGAACTTTCTTCTGCTGGGGTAATGGCAATAATATCTAAAGGGAACACTTTTCCCCTTCTCCGCTTCTTTTCATGAAGACTTTTTTCTCTGCCTTCTAGGAGATAGTTTTCAGATGGAAGACCACATCCTTCACTCAGTTCTTTTAATGGGATCATAATTACAATAATTGGATAGCCAGAAAAACCTACTGGCTCAAGTATCTCTTTTGGGAGGTAATAATGTCTTCCCTCACGTGTGGGCCTATTTCTTGGCTCTTGTTCTTTCTTAGTCATGTCTGTCTGTAAATGATACTCTTTCTTACCATTTTTTTTCTTACGTCTCATGTGGTAAACCACTAGGGAATAGATTTCTGGCTGAGTGTCTCCTTCCCTCACCTCTCCACCGTTCTCTGTCAGCCCCTCTTGTGACTGGGTAGGTTAGTTTAATTCAGAGAAGGGAGGCTAGCATAAATATTTTTGGCCAAAAATGTGAGCTATATTAGTCATTCCAGTTTTATTAAGGATCCTAGTGCTTAGAACATAAATATAATACTTCGTTTTAATCCCCATATATGTATTTCTCAAACTGAATGGATCCCATGGAGGAGTTTAGCATCCTACAAAATGTTCACTCCCACAATAGCTCCCCAAAGCCTATCCTGTCAAATCAAAATTTCTCTGCCTGACTTTCAATGCTCTCTATAATTTGACTTCACTATAATTATTCAATCTTCTTTAATTCAATTGAGTGAATATTGGGTGAGTGTCTATTTTACCTATGTTATATCTGTGTTCCTCTGCTTAAGCTTAAGGATATAAAGATGTTAAGACATAAAATTTTCCATAAAGGCCTATGGATTAGTTTGATAGAAAGGTATAAATAAATAACATACATAGTGTGTCAAGTGCCATAGTTCATCTGAGTACTGGGTGAACAGGAAAGAGATAGCAGTAAGTCCTTTCTGGAGAGAGAGAGAGGGGGACAGGCAGTTTCAAAGACCCACTCAAGTGCATGTGCACACACACACAAATGGCTGAGAGGTGTTTGCCTGATAGAAATGTCAGGGAAAGGGCATTCTAGATAAAGGAAACAGTGTGGAAAAATGTCACAAACTTTATATTCTTTAGAAAAATTTTAATTCTTACCTGAGAACATTTTTCATTGCTTTTTAGAGAGAGAGGAAGGGAAAGAGAGAAACATCGATGGGAAGCACAAACATCGATTGGTTGTCTCCTGTACATACCTGGACTGGGATCATAGGCACACAGACTGGGGATTGTAGGCACCTGGACAGTCAATTGAACCTGCAACCCAGGTATGTGCCCTGACCAGGAATTGAAACTGTAACCTTTCGGCTATGGTATGACAGTCCAACCAACTGTATTCTTTACTCCAAACTGGTTTCTGCGCATAAGCCAAAATTCCATGCATATGTTTAAGCTGCTGTGTAAGCTTATGGAAGAAATCAAACTTAGTGTTCTTTCTAGATAAGATCTATCTGAGGATTTAAATTTTTTGCAGGTATAGGGCAGAGTCAGGAAAAAATGCTTTGTTTAATGGAGGAGTTATCACAAGACTTGTAAATTCATTTGCAGAGGGGTGGGTTCATTCCCATTATGGTTGTGAATTCACTTACAGTAAAAAAGTGTTTTTTCTTAGAAATATAATTTATAGATTATAGTTTCTTATAACAAATACTTTTATAGATTATGCAACTAAAATTTCCCATTTGAAAATATGCTATGACAAAGTGAACAAAGCCAATTTTCTATACAAGGAATCTCTGTGCTCATCACAGACTTTAACATGGACATGAACTAAGGGGGAAATTCAGGAGGCAAAGGGGGTACAGGACAGAGGGGGGTCAAGGGGAGGAATAAACAGGGTAACTGTAATAACATAATCATTAAAATATACTAAAAAGTATGTTCCTTGAAAATCAAACAAAAACAAACATAAAAAATATTTATGGTTAACAGTGGAATCTCTTAGAGTATTTGGTAAACATTAAAAAGAGGAATTGTAATTAATCCTGTCAAGAATTACAACAGAGAACCATATACTAATTTTCTAAAAGTGCTTTTCATTTTTTATTTGTGATCAAAATGTAAATATCTTATAATTATTTCCTCTTTATCTTATTATAAATAGCAATAACTAGCTCAGTACTGAATTACTATTCTCAAAAATTTTTATCAAATATAATCATAATTTCTATCTTTATAACTTTGCCCAGTAAGGAAACTAGAGCCTTAAGTTTCTGTTTCTACTCTCTGGATCCTCAGTTCCTTCTAAATAAGGCTTGGTATTGGATTGGATGTTGCAGGGAGGGAGGAGCTGGTGAGGAAAAGGGAAGGGTGCCGATGACATTGGTCCTCCCACCTAGGATGCTCCGTAGTTGGAGTCTGGGATAGGAGAGTAGTAGTATTTGCTGGAGAAGAAAAGAAAACGTTCAGTTCAAATTTGGCTATGACAATTTTGAGGTAATATGACACACAAAAAACCCAGCAAATAATAAGAATCCCTTTTCATTTTTTAAATTATATTTTATTGTTTGTGCTGTTACTGTTGTCCCAGTTTCCCCCTTTTCCTCGCTCTACCCAGCCCCAACTCCCTCAAACAATTACCGACATCACTGTCCAGGTCCATGGGTCACGTGTGTATAGTTTTTGGCTACTCTATTCCCTGTGCTGCACTTTACGTCCCCATGACCCTTCTGTAGCTACTGATCAATCCCTTCACCCTTTTTGCCTGTACCCACCAAGCCCCTTCCCATCTGGCAATCACCAAAACATTTTCTGTATCTATGATTCCGTTTCTGTTCTGCTTGCTTTTTTATTTTGTTTTTAGAATCAATTGTTGATAGATATGTATTTATTGCCATTTTATTGTTCATATTTTTAATCATCTTCTTCTTAAAGAAGACCCTTTAACATTTCATATAATACTGGTGGTGATGAACTCCTTTAGCTTTTTCTTGTCTGGGAAGCTCTTTATCTGCCCCTAGATTCTAAATGATAGCTTTCTGGGTAGAGCAATCTTGGCTATAGGTCCTTGGTTTTCATCACCTTGAATATTTCTTGCCAGTTCCTTCTAGCCCACAAAGTCTCTTTTGAGAAATCAGTAGACAGTCTTATAGGAACTCTTCTGTAGATAACTGTGCTTTTCTTTTGCTGCTTTTAAGATTCTCTCTTTATCTTTAATCTTTGGCATTTTAATTATGATGTGTCTTAGTGTGGACCTCTCTGGGTTCATCTTGTTTGAGACTCTCTGTGCTTCCTCAACTTGCATGTCTGTTTCCTTTACCAAGTAGGCAAGTTTTCTGTTATTATTTTTTCCAAATAGGTTTCCAATTTCTTATTCTCTTTCTTATTCTTTCAGCACCCCCATGATGCTAATGTTGGTATGCTTGAAGTCATGTTAAAATTTATGGACTATCCCAAAATGGAAATAGAAATGAAACAAGCACCGAGGTTCCCAAGTCCTGCCTCTTCTAATTTACCCTAACCTTGCTCTGGCCCTCTGGAATGGTCCTTGAGATCTCAGAGTTCCATGAAATGTACTTCAGAAACCCTAATCTAGTCTAATACTTGCCTTTCTCTAGTGAGGAAACCGAAGTGGGAGGCACTTTGTAAAGGAGGCATCTCAAGTAGGTAATGAATTAGTCATGATGACAACTCTGCTCTCCTAGCTCTCATTTCCCTTACACTGTGCAGAGTGTCTTATCTATAGCTGGGTACATAGTAGGGTAATACTCTCCTACTAAGTGTTGGGAAGGATGTGATATTTCCCAGCGCTTGTTCATTATTAGTTGAATGTCATGCCTGGTGACTATCACTTTTCTTCTTAACTTAATTCTTTGAGAGTTACATTAAAGATTTCTGAGATTTAATCCTTGTTACCTTACTACAAGCCAAGTTGTTTTATAAATATATTACAATAAAAATATTCTATACCTTGAATTAGTAATGTTATTCCCCAGCCTCAGGTCATTGTATATTTATTAGATAGATATTTCTTGCAATGAATTGCCATTATGGCCAAAAATCCTTGGGGTTTATTATAATGGGATATAAATTATGTCTGGTGTGATTGATGACAATAATAATGTAATAGTACTTTAACAAATATTACTGTTTACAAAACTTCTTCACATATATTACCATATTTTCATATTTTAACAAACTTTCTGGGAAAGCTGTATTTCCTAATTTTGTAAACATAGAAACTTAGGCTTAGATGACTTTATTTAAAAGATTGGGATCTAGTGGAACTCATTAGGTCTACCAAACTTCAACATTATATAGGTTCAAGTCACCATGATGCAGAGATCAGCACCTGGGTAGAAGGGTGTGTAGAAATGTAAGCAGACATTCATCAATCCATTAATTCTTTTAGTAAATATTAACCGAGCACTTTCTGGGTATGAGGCCCTGCTTCTGGGAGACCCTAGAAAATACGTAAAAGAATAAGCAAAAGAAAAGTTGCTATTTTTAAGAATTAAACAAGGGTAATATACCTAGAGGTAAGCAGCACAAATGATTCATTAACATCTGCATGGAGACTAGTCACATTGTTTGGTGTGGTCAGCCAAAGAAGCCGAAAAGAAGCAGGGATTTCCATGGCCTAGGATATAACGTTGGCAACAAGGTCAGAAAACTTGTTCTACTAGAAAGTTCTAATCATCATAATAAATGAAATCCCAGTATGAATTTCAGTATTATGCTAGTGTTATGAAATTTTTCAAATAAACTTTGTTAACAAATTGTTTAACCTAGACATGTTATGGTTCTCGCTATTCATAGAACATAAATGATATAAATCTGCTGATTGGTCCCAAATCCGATGTTGCTGTAGCGATAAGTGGGAATGTAGTCTTAGTGGAGGATGCGTAGTAACTAACTTCCCTCATATATATGACTAAGAAAATACAGTTCTCTCATCCTTATATCCTGTCCCACAGCCCAGTCCTTGAATGAGCTCACTTGCCCTGAAAAGAAAGTAGGGGGCATGCAGAAATATAGTTAGGGTCTACTTTTATGTTTTAAATTATGTAGAATATTTATCACTAACTGGTTTTTTTTTTTTTTTGAGAACACTTTTAATCCAGAAAATCCTTTCATTTTTAAATACTTTCCCCCTCCCCAGGATTTGGGGAAAAGACATAATTTGTAAAGCACAGCGCTAGAAAAAGTTTATTTTTATTTTTTAATTGTGGTATAGTTGACATACACCAGTTTCAGATGACCAACATAATTCTATATTTGTGTACATTGTGAAATGATCACCACAGTGAGTCTAGTTACAAAATTTTTTTTCCTCTGATGAAGACTTTTAAAATCTACTCTCACAGCACCTTTTAAATGTGCAGTACAATATTGTTAACTATAGTCACCATGCTGTACATTATGTTCCCATGACTTATTTACTTTATAACTGGAAGTTTCTACCTTTTCACTCCCTTCACACTTTGCCCTTCCAGTCTGCCTTGCTCTGAGACTCTCCACTCTGTTCTCTCTGTATATGAACTTTTTTGTTGTTTTTGTTTTTTAGATTCCACATATAAGAGAAATTATGTGGTATTTGGCTTTCTCTGTTTGACTTATTTCACTTACCATAATGTCCTCAAGGTCTATCCATATTGTCACAAATGACAAGATTTCATTCTTTTTTATGTCTGAATAATATTTCATTGTATATATGTGTCACATCTTCCTTATCCATTCATCCATCAATGGACATCTCAGCTATTGTAAATAATTTTGCAGCGCATATGTTTTTTTTGAGCTAGTGTTTTTATTTTCTTCATATAAACTTCAAGAAGTAAAATTGCTGGATCACGTGGTCTTATTTTTAATTTTTTGAGGAACTTCCATACTTTTTTCTATTCTGACTATACTGAATTACCTTCCCACCAACAGTGCACAAGTGTTCTCTTTTCTCCATATCCTAATATTTCTTGTCTTTTTGGTAATAGTCATTCTAACAGGTATGAGGTGATACCTCATTATGGTTGTGATTTTCATTTTCCAGATAATTAGTGATGCTGAGCATCTTTTCATGTACCTGTTGGCCATCAGTATTGTCTTTTCTGGAAAAAATATCTATTCAGATTTTCTGCCCACTTTTTAATTGGATTGTTTGTTTCTTCTCTATTGAGTTGCAAAGTTCTCTATTTGGATATTAACTCCTTGCCAGATATATGATTTGCAAATATGTTCTTCCATTTAGTAGGTTGCCTTCACATTTTGTTGTTGATTTTCTTTGCTATGGAGTTTTTTTAGTTTGATGTAGTCCCACTTGTTTATTTTTGCCTTTGTTGACTTTGCTTTAGACTCAGATACAAAAAATCATTATGGTGATCAGTGTCAAGGAGCCTACTGTTTTATGTTTTCTTTTAGAAGTTTTATGGTTGCAGGTTTTATGTTTAAATCTTTAATACATTTTGAGTTAATTTCTGTGTGTGATGTAAGATAGTACCTTAGTTTCATTCTTTTGCATGCTGCTGTTCAGTTTTCCCAATACCATTTATTGAAGAGACTGTCCTTTCGCCATTGTGTAGTTTTCTTTGTCATCAATCAATTGACTGTATATGTGAGGATTTATTTTGGGATAGTCTATTCTGTTCCATTCATCTATGCCTTTTTATGCAAATACCATACTGTCTTGATTACTATAGCTTTGTAATATAGTTTGAAATCAGAAAGCGTGATTCTTCAAACTTTGTTCTTTCTCAAGATTGATTTGACTATCTGGGGTCTTTTGTGGTCCATACAAATCTTAGGATATTTTGGTCTTATTTCCGTGAAAAATGCCATTGACATTTTAGTAGGTATTGCATTAAATCTGTAGATCATTTTGAATAGTATGGACATTTTAACAATATTAAATCTTCCAGTTCATGAGCACAGAATATCTTTTAATTTATTTTTGTCTTCTGAAATTTCTCTCATCAGTATCTTATAGTTCTCAGTGTACAGGTCTTTCACCTCAGTTAAATTTATTTCTTGGTATTTTACTCTTTTTGATGTAATTATAAATGGGATCATTTTCTTTCTTTCTTTTACTTTTTTGATTTTTAAAATTTTAGAATTAACCCATACTTAAGAATATATTCATTGATTTTATTTTCATAGAGAGATAGAGAGTGAGAGAAACATCAATGTGAGAGAGAGAAATATTGATTGGTTGCCTCCCATATGTGCTGCAACCAGGGACTAAACCTGTAACCTAGGTATGTGTCCTGACTGGGAGTCAGACCTGCAACCTTTTGGTATATGGGATGATACTCCAACCAGCTGAGTCATCTGGCCAGGTCTGGGATTGTTTTCTTAATTTTCCTTTTGGATAGTTTGTTGTTAGTGTATAAAAATGCAACATATTTTTATATATTGATTTTTCTATGCTGCAAATTTAATGAATTTTTAAAATTAGTTATAACAGCATTTTTGTGGAGTGTTTAGGGTTTTCTTTATATACAATTATGTCATCTGCAAATAGTGATTGTTTTACTTCTTCCTTTCCAATTTGGATATCTTTTATTTCTATTTTCTTGCCTAATTGCTCTAGCTAGGACTTCTAATATTATGTTGAATTCAAGTGGCAAGGTTGAACATTCAGGTCTTGTTTCTGATCCTAGAAGAAAAATGTTCAGGTTTTCACTGTTGAATATAATGTTACCTGTGGGCTTTTGCTGAGAAGAAAGTAGGGGACATGCAAAAATATAGTTAGGGTCTTTTATATTTTAAATTATGTAGATTATTTTTGTCATTAATATTTAAATTAATGCCAGGAAAGAAATGTACATCTATTATGTACATTTTAATGTAAAATGTTAGGGAAGAGAAATACAATGATTAAATAAATATACATAAATAAATAGTCAAATTGAAGCTAGCATTCTGTTAATACTCTAGGAAAGGTTCTATACAAACATTTTTTAAAATTCTATGCTTAAAAATTTAATTTTAAAATATATGCCATATATTTAAAAACCCACTCACATATTCCATGTAATATATGAGGGCCATGCATGATTTTTAAATGCATTTATATTTATATATAATTGTGATAGCCAGCCTCTAAGATGACCTCCTATAATCCTTACCTCTTGGTATTTACTCCAGGTGTAATTTCCTCACCTTGAGCATGGGTTGAACCTAGTGACTTGTTTCTAACTAATAGAGTTTGGCAGAAGCGATAATATGTTACTTTTGAAATTAGGCTAAAAAGGATTCTGTGTGGGTCTCTCTCTCTCTCTCTCTCTCTCTCTGTGTCTCTGTCTCTTTCTTTGTCTTTCTCATCACTTGCTCTGGAGAAAGCAAACTGCCATGCTGTTAGCAGTCCTATGGAAAGTCCTAAATGGCAATTAACTAAAGCCTTCAACCAACAGTGAGGACCTTAGGTCTGCCAACAACTAATGAACTTGAAAGAGGGGTCTCCCATTGAGTCTTGAGCTGACTGCAGCATTGGCTGACATCTTTACTGCAATCTTGTAAGAGACCGAGCCACAACCACTTAGCTTGGCCATTCCTGGATACTTGATCCTCAAAATCTGTGACATAATGTTTGTTCTTTTAAGGTACTCAGTTTTGGGGTAATTTGTTACACAGCAATAGAAAACTAATATAATATTATGTTATTTTATATATACAGAGGTGGGCAAAGTAGATATATAGTTGTGAGTACATGAAACATGGAGTTTATTCTTGTATGATTGTTTATTAATTCTTGTATTATTTTCCATCTGGACAGCTGTAGACCTACTTTTACCCACCCCTGTATGTACATATATATTTGTGTATATATACATATACTTATACCAGATATATATCAGTATTTTTTACTCTTTAATCTAAAAGCATTGCTACTTCATACCCCATGCAGTCTGCCTTTTTTTTTTAAAGGAGTCCTGTATTAATTTTTAGTCAGTGTTTTCTGATATACTTTTTAGGGGGATGGAGGGAGCACTATCTATTTTTTTAATATTGCATTGAAAAGGTTGTTATATAGCCTATATATTAATTATTTTTTTGGCATGTTGAGAATATTGTCTCCCAATCTATGGCTGACTTGCAAAGATGGTTTATGGTGTCATTGACTAACAAACATTTGCTATAGTTAGATACTCTTAATACTCTTAATTTTTAAATTTTCTTTAGACTTTTTGGATTTTTATAATTTTCTTATGAAGGCTTCTTTGTCTCAAAGATTATAAAACTTATGTTTTAGCTCTTTTGCTGTTATTTTAATTATTGATTTTCTAATTTTTAGTTTCTTTAGCTTTAAACTATTTCTGTGTTTTTTTAAAATGTAAACCCATATTTTCTACTCTTTTGTAAAATAAATATACTTTATAGTCATTAAGAAAATTTTTATTCATAATCTTGAAACATTTATTATGAAAAATTTCGCTTTTATCACTTGAATTGTTTTATCTCATTAGATTTTACATTTTCATAGGGTAACATGATGAACTAAAAGATTGAGGCATACAAGCATAGTGCAAAAATATCTGTCCAGAGTAACAAATCTAATGTTATACCATCGATACCTACGTGCCTTCCAAACCAGATCAAGAGAACTTTGACTGTGTCTGTAAAGCCTTTTTCTTTTTTAATGAAGAAAAACACTAACAAAAATATGACAAATATAAATAATTTAAAAATCTCTAAGGTAAGTTTACAGATGTTTGTTATATTCTCTGTTTTTTTCTCTATGTTTATAATCACTCAGGATAATAGCAGCATAGTTAATAAAAGAGAAATCAGTAGTCCTGAAAAGCAGTTTCTTTAAAACAGTGTTTATAATATTTTCCAGTATTTAAGATAATACTTGAGTGTAGGTTTTTAATGGTGAAAAGGAAAGGTTAAAAGGAAAATTTGTGGGGAAAAACTCCTCTGAGCCACTTGCTCCCCCTCCTCCCCGTACCCTCTGCAGCAGGCCCCAACCTTTTTAGCCCAGAGACGGGTTTTGTGGAAGACAATTTTTCCTTGGATGGAGTGGTGGGGAATGGTTTTGGGCTGAGTCAAGTTCATTACATGCAAGCTCACCTCCTACTGGGCAGGCCAGTTCCTAACAGGCCTGGACCTTACTGAATAGCGGTCCGGAGGTTGAGGATCCCTGCTCTGGAGAGAAATCATGAACCCAGCTAATAGTCCGAAGTCATAACTTCTTGCAACGGAGACATTTGATTGTAGGATGTCTAATTTTTTCACCTTGCTGAGTTAAGAAAATAGTAAGCTCTTACACTGAGCAAAATGGCTGCAAAATGTCAACTTTTGTTGTATGTGTAGGCTTTAGTCCAGAATGAAGGATATAATGCAATATAGAATCTTTATTGGGCCATAAACCCCTCCTCTGGGAGCAGGTGGAGTTGATGACCTGTGAGTATATGAAACTAATTAAAGCTTTTAAAAAAGACTCCAGGGAAGAGATTGTACAGAGCCTGCAAGTCATGGAAAGAGTCCAGAAAATAAGGGAGGAATAAAGAGACAAGAACTAAAAGTGGAAATGTGTATGGCTAGTTAAAGCTATGCATCTATTTATGGGGTTGTCTTTTGCAGATATCTGAATCAAAATATTTTTCAGGTGGTCCCTGGTGTCCGTATGACTTGAACTAACATTTCTATTAGTGAGTAGTACTGTGATATGTAATATTTGGTGGGAAGGTAGTTGTCACGGAGTGGGTTCTCAAACATCAGAGTGCATAACAGTCACCTGCGGTGTGTTAAAATACTGGATTGTTGCTCCCACACCAGTGTTTCTGATTTCCTGGGTCTGGGCTGGGAAGCGGGGGAATTTGCATTTCTAACAAGTTCCCAAAAAGCTACACTGTGGGCTGCTGTAGTAGACGCTCTTGCTGTCCACCCAGATCCTCTCTCCTGGTTGGTGCATTCGTCCCCCCTTTGTCACCAACAGAGAGGGGACTGACTGTGGGTGAGAGGGTTAGGCTGGGTGGAGGGAGGCAAAAGGCGGGGAAAAAAAGGGACAACTGCAATAGAATAAACAAAAAATTTAAAAACCAAGATATACCTGCTAATTTTCCCAGAAAATTGCCCTTGGCTAATGGAGCTGCTTTCCTAGAGATGACTGGAAGGTTACCAGCCTCCCCACCCCTTGCCTCCAGCAGGCAGTAATTGACTGATAGAGACAGACCAAGGCCTGGCCCCTTAAGAGAGAACAACTCTGCAATATGATCTATAGCCCAGAAGGGTCCTCCTTCCCTACCTGTCTCCCTGTGAAGGCTGCTTACCCTTCCCTATCCTGTTTTGCTCAGTCTTTTGCAGGTTTTCACGAAGAGTACACCCTCAATCAATTTCTGGTGCCTAAATCTCTATCTTCAGCTCTGCTTCTAGGGAGCCGCAGCCTAAGACAATAAATAGGCAAAACACAGACTATGATTTCTAGGGGTTGTACTAAACTGTATATGTTTGCAGCATTGGAGGTTCAAACAAAAGCTGTTCATTGAGTTTGTTCTCTTGTTAGTTGTTGCTTCTCTGTCATTAAATATTTAATACTTGAAAAAGTATCTGTGGACTCGGCGTGTAGGACTGTTTTGTTCAAAACATATTTTGAGGAACAATAGCTACTTTGTCCAACTTCAAACATTTTTGGTTCTAACCAATTGAAAACAGGAAGAAAATATGAAGTTGATCAAGCCAAATTTTAGCCATGGAAAAAAATTAGTAAGGTCAAGTTAATAAAACTTAAAAATTGGGAGGGCAAGAAATGTGTGCTTATAATGGAAATGACAAGGGGGATCAAATTTATGGGAGGAGGGGGGGAGGCTCAATTTGAAATGCATTTCTAGCCAGCTCATATTATATGACTGAGACCTAACTATCATTAGCTCTGAGGTATCACTGTGTACAGCTACGTATACCCTTTCTCCTAAGGGCCAACTCTCTCCAGCCATAGGTGGGGTGATGCTAACAAAACTTTCTAAACTTCAAGTTGAAAAGGGAATGGGGGCCTTTGCATTCTCATCAAACCCAGACCTATTTCTACCCAGTATTGAATTGGCAACAGCTCAGCTTTATATTCAAAAATGGTGTGTGGAGTGGGTGTTGACTTGATGGTTGATTTAACCAAGGTTTAGATCTTGGTTCTGCCCCGGAACTGATCAAAGGGCAAGTCATATCAGCTCTGACTACCTCAGTTTCTTGTTCTGTTAGATGTGGTTGAATGAGATAATGTTTATAAACTCACAGCATATTTCTAGGCTCATGCTACTAAGGCACATTTTTCTTACTATCTGAGATAATTGATTCCATCCCATTCCTTTCTTGCTTGTAAAGTAAGTGCACTATTAGGTGTCCTTCCCAGTAGACTGCTTTGATTGCTGATTCTAGTGGTCTGCATTCCTTTGTCCCTTTGATTTTTAAGGAGCC